>JAQJVL010000204.1:507061-662873 GCA_035578905.1 Stictocephala bisonia | reverse complement strand
GAAACTTTGAGTATTTTACTACTCGAATTCGTCTCGAAGCTTTTGAAACTACCTGAAGTTTGTTCGAGTCGTATTTCACAAAATATTAGATTTAGAACACATTGTTTCTTTTTTGAAGTATGTGAAGCTTCATCTTCGTTTTCCTTCATAGATGTGCTGCATTTTTTTATGGTGTGCCTAAGCATTCGGCGACTTTTTTATTAACAAGACATCTTTAGTCATTAAGTTTTTACCCTCGATCTTAAAAAAAGCAATTGCACATAATATCATTGAAATATCTCTCAAAGAAAGGCATAGGCATCTTGGATAGCTGAATAATGTGGAGTGGGAATGTGCGTTAACATAGTTATAAATAATTTATTATTCACATTTCAAATAGTTGGGCAAGTGCGACTCATAAAGTGGCCTCCCTATCGTTTGACCCCGGCGGATTTGGGCTCCAGGTGGTTTGGCAGCCACCTGTGTACATATGAGTCATAGTGGAGTGAGCCAGGTTATTTCCGCCAAAAAGCCTAAAGTCCAATTCAGGTTAGTGGCATTTAAACCTTTACCACTAAGACATACATACTACAGTTATAGCAATGTTTGGGTTTCAATTCTATTTTATAGTGTGATAGTTTAAATTTGTACAGCAGTACAGTTATAGGATTTATAAGTTCAATTTGGCTATATGAAAGGGAAAAAATGTAATTTTTTTAGTGTTTCTTTTCTAGCGCATCTAGTGTACTATTCTTGTATGTTTGGTGTTAGATCTTTGCTCCTGTTGTGTTTTAATTTTATCTACTACATGAGAGCTAAACGTAAAATGTTTTTTAAATGAATGCATGATTTAAACATAAGTGAAACTTTTTAAAAGGGTTAACAATTAATTAACCAGCTGATATTTTAGTAGGGGTGTACGAATAGTGATTTTTGAGTTCGAGTCGAGTAGTTCAGAGTTTTTTCTAGTATTTTCAAGCGAGTATTTACAGAAGGGTTTTCTGTTCGTCCAAGACAACTGTAAAGGGCAGACACCATCCTAAGCCTATGTTAAGTTTTGCCAGATTTGTAAATATATACATCTAAAATGAACACAATAATGTTGATTTGTTGTTTTTAACTATAACATTTGATAAATACAACTTTTACTTCCTGCCTTTCTACATTTTTATGTGGTATTCTTTTGTTTAACCTTTTTCCTTAACTCATGACTAACATGATGTGAGAAAGTATATTATCAATTGAAACAATGTGGATTATGAAGATTTCATCTGTTCACTCATATCACAGATCAAATTTTCTATGCAAGCTAATTATACTATTTCACAGCCAGCCGATATGTTTTATCTGGTGGTTCCATTCAAAGTGTTCTGTGAAAACGTACAGTAGCGAAGCTTGTTGGCAAAAGCTGCATCCAACCAAACTGATGCTAAATTTAAAAAAACCTATCAGTGATACAATTAAGATTGTGGGCATCTAAATTGTAAACTTATGAATTAAAACCGAGACGTTTGATAAAGCTTCGTTTCAATAAAAACCTAATATCCGAATCTCTAAATTTAGTTGTATTTTGTTTAGATAATGTCTTCCAACAACATGTTTCTCCCTCACTTGGGTTGATTGTTTTACATTTTACATCACGTAGTAGTAAAAATATGAACAAGGTTCAGTGAGTTTAAAAAACAAAATTATCGTATTTAACCACCTTTTACACTCCAACTATTGTCTAACCTAGTCAGTCGTTCAACAGTTTCACAGAAAAAATATTGTATGCGCATATGTTTTGGCGATCTAAGGTGTTTACGGAATAATAATTAATAGACATTCACCACGGATATATCTATCAATTTTTTATTTGACGGAAAATAAATCAATAATGTTATTTCACACACTGCTAGAACGCCATTACCATATTTTATATGATAAGATACGGTATTTTCTTCCGTCAAATCATTAGACAATTCCATGTTCAGATTAAAAAACCAAATAGATCTCAATTGTCTCGCGAGAAATTACAATAATTTCAGTTTCAAGAAAGAGCTGAACGGTTCCTTGCACGTACAACATAAACGAGATGGACTTTCACCTAGAAAAGATAGCAAGTTCAGTTCTAGGGATCTAAAGTAACCTGTTCCCGGGACCCTTTTGATTGAACGATATTATTGATATGAAAGAAAATAAGCATATTTTCCATGGTGTACAGACAACTAGATTTGTGTCGGTAATAGGTCTTTTTGAGCATCTTGTTCTGGATCTCTTGTCCCCTTTCTTGGGTCATAAAGACATTAACCAGCACTTATGTTTTATTCAAGCTATTTTAGGTTAGGTTACAAGTGACTAGTAAACTCGGTCAAACAATGTGTGATCGCTACCTTTCCAGCTCTGTTGTTCACTTTGAATTGAACTAGTTGAAATCATAATGAACAAACTCGTTCACTACGTTGACGACTAGTTCATTTGACTGTCGTCGTGTACTACCTATCCTTAGGCGTATTGTTTAGTTCATAATTACGCATACCAAACTGATAACGTATGATTAAGGGTAAAATAAAACACAAGGGAGTGTACAGTTTTCATTCATAACTCATAAAACTGTTTACTCTTACAACTAAATAAGATTTAAATCTAATATTTTGTGTGAAATACAACTACTCGATCGAAGTTCAAATAGTTTCGGAAGCTTCGAGTAGTAAAATACTCTAAACTTTTGAGTACTTCCACACCCCAATATTTTGGTAAGTTTTAAATATGGTCACAGTAATTTAATTTATTTGTTTGTTTAATGTTCAATAGAGTTAAATAATTAGGAAACCTGTAAGACTTGATAACAGCGTGTCCTGTCAACCAGACGGCCACGGATATTAATTACGCTTTAGCGCACATTGGTGCCTGTTGATTTATCAATCAATATAAAATCACAGGATATTATCATGGTAATCCAAAATATAAATTCGTATCTTATTTTTCAATCTGCTATTTATAAGCCAAATTGGAAGGTTGTGCGATTCTGAGAGTGTAAGGGTTTACAATAATTATAAGAAAATTTTTATTTTATTGAAGTGAAAATTCTAGGAACTAAGCATTCTATTAAAAACTAACCTCTTAAAAAATAGTCCAAATATCAATGTTCTAACCTTAAATTTCTTACTTACAAAATGTCAACGTGGAACTTAGTTTCAAAAGTACAAAAACCCATTATTTTTTACTTCGAAGCACGATAAAAAATATTTAATACTAAAACTAAAATTTGTAATTTTTATGGTGAGACGCAGAATTAAATAAGCTGAAAATTGGTGTACAATCTTTAGAAATTGAATAAATATTGGATTTATAGCAGAGGTTCAAACTTGAGTACATTGCATTTTGAAACCGACAGTAGCTATTATACTAGAAATAGACAAAATTATGTAATTAAAAAGTGTTTATTTATAAATAATTCATATGAGGAAATAAGTTGAAATTAGTATTATCTTACTTATTATCTACTCTTTTCAGTCCTCGGAAAACAGTCATAGTCCCATTTACCATAAAAAGAAAGTTGAATGTGTGTTTCAAAGCAAAAAACTCAATAGTGTTTAAAATCAAGTACTTGGGAATAACCTAAAACAACAGATAAATAATAGGAATGCACATACATTGAGTGCTAAACAAAGTGAGATGAATGATTTGACTTATGACTACTTGTCGCAGTGTTGGGCCAACATGGAGCCTGCCATCACAGATACATAATTGTTTTTATATAGCGGTATAAGATTACATTATGTGCACTAGTCTGATGGCCTGAGGCAGAACAGGAGATTGCAGCAAAAGCTTACAAGTCTGCAAAGGCTTGCCTGTATCATCACCCTAGAGTACAACCACCGTGGCTCTCGAAGTAATGCTGGAACTGTCATCTTGTAGCTTTTTCTTAAAGATGACGGCAAGAATGGCAGCTTACCGTTTGAGCATAACTAACACCTGGAAAGGAAACTGTTAGTTCAATGTCCAACATGAGTGTAAACTTAACACTATGCGACTAGTGTACTTTTCACTATGTCACAGTGTATGAGGTCGAAATAACAACACTTCAATTCCACAAAAACACAACACTGTAGTTAGAATACAATATGATTCACTATTAATGATATCTGATGATTGATTGTCTGTAACTGTTACAACTGTAATTGTAACAAACTGTAACAAACTGTAATTGATTGTCTCTGCCCTTGTGTAATTTAATTATATCAACTGAATGTAATTTACATAACGAAGTTAAAATGAAGTAAATACAAATTTAATTACAAATTAAATTTGTTTTCTGGAACCTTCTACATGGATTGTTATTCAGTGTTTCATTGCCATACTTTACAGGTATGTTGAATATACTTTCAATTAAATAATCAATATCAAAATAGTGTTTTTATAGCAAAATAAACTATTTACAATTTCTTTTTAACAAAGGCTAATACTCACAATAGCCTAAAATACGTTAATGTCATGATGCTTCTGGAGCAACTGAGAAAGACTTGTGCCAAACTATACTACTTTACTTTGAAACTAATATAACAATAACAAATTTAATAAAACCCTAGGCTACATATTGTTAGGGTATTGAAGGATTTCTAATAACAGGGCTAAGATAAATTAAATAGGCCTAACATAACCTATGTCAACTTGGACAATCTCATCATGGAATCGCATGGATCGGTCAAGGATATGTAATCAGATCTTATATTAAAATTCAAAAAATCAAAATGATCTTAATTCTTGAGAGAATGCAATTTGTACAAGGAATAGTGTCAACAGTATGCCTACATATTTTATACAGTAGTGTATATACTAACTCTTATACCAACTTAACTAAGTACACATAGTCACTAAAATAAGACGAAAGTAAGAATTTGTTGAACATTATGGAATCAGGGTCAAGATTAGTAGACATTCTGATTAATGCTTAATAATATATCTAAGAAAATAAATGACAAGTGTGGGAGACAGGAAAAAATATATATAAAATTAAAACATGGAATTCAAATGAATACCATATGAAATATGTGAGTGATTGTGGGCAAAGTAAATCAATTTTAGGATGTTAAGTTCACCGTAGGATGAAGATCACCGTAGGATTTCATTTTTCTGATTGCAAAATGGCCTGAATTCATTTTACCAAGAAGCAATTCCAACTAAGGTTTCTGTCAATAATTAAGTCAAAAAATTTGGAATGGCTTTTACTTGCTATATAGTTATCATTTATAATATGCATGTCTGAATTTATATTTGTGCTATTTTGCATGGTTTTGAAATGTATGTAGTGAGTTTTAAGGAAATTTAATTTTATGTTATGTTCTTTGAGGTATTGATGTATTTTTGTTATTTCACTTGATAAGGGTTGTTGAATTTCTACTTCTGATTTACTGGATAATTTTATATTTGAATGTCTGCACGTAAAAATAAATATGAATTAACAGAAGAAAATAAGATATTGTTTATTTTATAAAGGTAACAGATGAATCAAATAGGGCCTAAGTTAGAAACTTGCTGTACCAGCTTCTATTTCCATTAACTTTGAATTTATTTTTATGATTTTTTAAATTTTTTATGCGAATTATTTCAACATATTGCTTTCTTTTACTTAGGTATGAGATAAACCAATCCAATGCTCTTCATTGAATTCCAATGTCGTTTAGGATTTTAATTAAAAGTTTGTGGTTGAGGCTATCAAAAGCTTTTAACAGATCCAAGAAAACACCAACTACCTTCTCATCTTTATCTATTGAGTTGATCACACTTTCAACAAAATTAACTATTGCAGTTATGGTAGATTTATTTTTCCCAAACTCGTGTGGTTTTCATTTAGAATTTGGTTATTTTCTAAAAATTCATATAGCCTTAAATATGTTACCTTTTCAAAAATTTTTGACAGTGTCGTGAGTGGGATATTGGCCTATAATTGGAAACTTCTAGTGAGTCTCCTTTTTTTAAAAACTGGTAAAACTTTAGCTGTTTTGAGTGCATTAGGAAAAACACCACTAATAAATGATGCATTGATAATGTGTATTAGTGTTTTGCAAATTTGAAAATTTACTTTTTTCAGTAAACCGATTGGAATTTCATCATACCCACAATAAAATTTGTTTTTAAATGAGTCCATTACAGCTAATACTTCCTTTTCATTTTTTTTTTTAACATATAAAGTTTACAATTTTCATTACTAGGAGACATATTGTCACCATTTAAAGTCATATTATTAAGATCAATTACATTTGAAAAATATTGATCACTAAATGAATCAAGATACTTAATACAACAACAAGAAAGTGACATCTCTTTATTTAAATCTGACATAAATATGTTAATAGATAGTTTTCAGAACAACACAGCGGTGGCATTTGCGCATGCAATTTCCAGTGATCTTAACCACAGCAGGAACATGTCCGCTGTAGTAGTGGTCTCATTTAAAAAGAAATTTGGTAAGCCTCAGCCATCTGACTATGTAATGGATAAATTGACTTGTCAGAAGATACAGAAAGGGGCTAGAGAATTTAAGTCTCACTACTATGACAAACCAACTAAGGAGGATTACAGGGATGCCTTTAAACAGCTTACCCAAAACTTCAAAGAAAAGATTTTGGCAGTGTTGATCTGCTCTCCAATAGGCTGCATTCGAGACAAAATTGATCCTGAAGAGTTTGCAATCAACATTGTGGAATTCCAACAGTAACACAGGAGCCACAGTTTGTGTTATAACGGATAACGAGTAGTCTTCTAATGGAGTGCTGAGAAATGGACTCTCTCATAAAGCATTCGTTGATCGACTTACAGATGTGATCAGTGAATATAAGACATATAATAAGGTAACATCCAACACTATCAACACCGGGTGTCGGCGATGATTCAATGACGCTTGGTTTAGAATTGCATTTCACAGACATTCCAAACAGTTCAACAAGCCTAGATAATAATAATATAATGTTAACTCCTTTAAACTACCAGTTGAGAGAATCTAATACCATGTTGAGAAGTTCCAATCAAAATCCTGGTCATCACAGTTCATTCAGTAATAAATTTAGATTTTTCCACAAAAATATTCAAGATTTAAAATCATGTATAGAACCATTAGAAATAACCTTAACTGAGATTGAAACCAGATGTTGTAGTGCTTACAGAGCATAATATGACAGGTCTTGAACTAAATCGATTTCATTTAGACAAATACAAAACAGTATCACAATTTTCTCGCACCAACACCAAAGTTGGAGGTGTAATAATTTTAGCTAAAGAAGGGATAAGAGTAAAGAAATTTAATTAATATAAAATAGATAGGTTATGTGAGGACAAATTATTTGAAAGTTGTGTATCTAAATTCAGAATAAATAAAAAATCTATATTAGTTGCAGGTAGTGAATTCTTAAGTAGGATTGATGAACTAATAACCATCCTTACAGCAA
The DNA here is from genome assembly GCA_035578905.1 of Stictocephala bisonia. Lineage (NCBI taxonomy): Eukaryota > Metazoa > Arthropoda > Insecta > Hemiptera > Membracidae > Stictocephala > Stictocephala bisonia. The sequence continues at coordinate 655,467 of JAQJVL010000204.1, read as the reverse complement.
AAGAAAAGTATGTAATATTAGTAGGGGACATCAATATTAATATGTTAGTTAATTCTAAAGAAACAAATGAGCTTAAGTCAATTTTGTTGTGTCATGGCATGCAATATTTAATTGATTTTCCCACAAGGGTCACTTCAACTTCAGAGTCGTGTCTTGATAATTTTATCACTAACATAGAATGTACATGCCTGAGTACAGAAGGTAATCACTGCCCTATCAGATCACGGTGGTCAGATCTGTGATGTTTTAACTAGTTGCCCAGAAAATGAAGTATCTAAGAGCTTATCTTATACTGGTAGAAAATTCTCTAGAGAAAACAATAGATTGTTAAAGAATTGCTTGATAGAGAGGATTTGAGTACTGTCTTTCAAGCATCTGTTGGTGAAAAGTATGACAATTTTTTTTTCAAATGTTAAAGTATAACTTTGACACCTCATTTCCAATTGTTTCAAAGAAAAAAAAAAATAAAATCAATAATGAATGGATTACTAAGGAAATTAAAGACGACCACAATGATATCATCTACCTAAAAAAGCTATCTCAATCAACAAAAAGTAACAGATTAAAAAATATTGTGAGACAAAAATATAATAAATACAAAGAAAGTCTTAAAATACTAAAATATCTTACTTTGACAGTAAAATAAAGAATTCGGACAATGTTATCAAAACAACATGGGAAATAATTAACAGAGAAACAACGAATAATAAAAAGTAATTAGTAAAAAATATATCACTGATGGGTGATGATGAACTGATCTCCAATCCTTTACAAATATGTAACATATTTAATGATTATTTTGCAAATAAGATGAATGATACTATTAACAATTCTGCACGATTATCTAATAATATAGTTGATGCTACAGATCATTCTAATGTTATATTGAACTCAGAAAACAATTTCAAATGCTTACCTGTTAATGAAGACGAGCTGCTTAGGATAATTAATTCATTAAAATGTAAGTCGTCTAGTGGATGTGATGAAATATTAATAAAGCTTATCAAATGTATTAACCTATCAAATTTATTAAGTTATTACATCTGATAAATTCTTCTTTTATATCGTGCATATTTCCAGATATCGGGCATATTTCCAGATAAACTTAAAGTTTCAAAAGTCACTAAAAAAATGAACAAACAAATGTCAAGAACTACCGTCTTATATCAATATTGCCGTCAATATTGCAAATTTATGAAAAAGCCATGTACCTCAGGTTAACAGAATATTTAGAAAAAAACAAACTTCTAGATAAGGAACAATATGGATTCCAAAAGGAAAATCTACTGTTACGGCCTTAATTAAACTCATTGAAGATATTATAGACTCTATAAATAATAAACAAAAAGTGGCCGGTGTGTTTATAGATTTGTCGATGGCGTTCGACAGTCTGTCTCACGAATTACTATTGGATAAATTATTGAAATTCAGAATAAAAGGAATTTGCTTAAAATGGATGAAATCACATTTGGACAATAGACGGCAGTACATAGAGATTACACATGTTTCAAAAAATAAAATATGCAAATACAATTCTTCAACCCGTAGAGTCAGATGTGGGTCCCACAGGGCTCAATACTTGGGCCACTACTATTTATCTGCTACTTGAGCGGACTACCGAACATAATTGAACACATCAATAGCAATGATAATCAAATTTGTTTATTCGCCGATGATGTTAATCTCATTACTACAACAAATACAAAAAAAAAAAAAAAAAATAGCTAGAATTTAAGGCTTTGACCTAGCAAAGCTGAAGCAGTTTTTTATAGATAATAATTTAAAACAATATCAATAAAACTAATTTTATGGTCTTTAAAAAAAAAAAACCTAAGGATGAAAACTTAATTATTAAAATTGATCATATGGAAATTGACAAAATTAGTGAAACAAAATTTCTTGGACTACTATACTGTGTGCCCTCTCAGAATGCGGGTCGAGCTCAGGTAGTTTCACTCACACAGACACAGGGGATTACAGCCGGTCAAGTCCGACCGCGGGCCGACCCTATTTTCCGCTTCATTAATCACCTAGTGGAAGTTCTCAGTCACGCTAAACTTTTTTTTATTTAGCATTTTATGTAAAAACTTGTAGCAGATATATATTCTACGCATTATCACAAGAAAAATGATATAAAATAATATGCTGTTTACTTTGCTGAAACTACTAAAAACATGAGTCATGGAATATTGAAATATACCCAAGGTAAAAAATAACAAACACAACACAATACAGTACTATTCTATAGACTGATATGAGCAGGTTTTTGTATATATATTTGTATGTTTTCGACCTTGTATCTTTATAAGACCCCAGATTACTTAAACCTTTCACTTCAAATTTAATTTATTTAATAATAAAATTATTCAAATAAAATTATTGTTCGGAATATACGGTATTCTGCACGAACAAAATTGGTAAAGATTTAATATTGACAAAAATATACAAATGGTAATAAACAAAACAACAATATGTTCTGGAGGATTTATTGAACAACATCATTGAAAACTGAACATTGCAAAGTGGTAGATTACAAAACTAAAGACCCGGATTACAAATGATTTTAAAGTTATACTTAATAGACAAAACGAACGATTAAACCAAATTCCAATGATGAAATACCAATGGTGGCACACTTAAGTTGGACACCCTGTATATTATATAGAAGTTCTGAAAAATACTATGGGTGAAAAAAATACTGAAATCATATCACAGCGTTGGTCAGAGGTACATAACAAAACTTACTCAAATAGGATGGACACCACCAATGTCATCGTCATCACTTTCACTGTCTTCATCACTTTCGCCGGGAACCAAGTTTATAAGAAACTCCTGCACACTATGCTGATCGAGCCCTTCTTTCTTCCAATCTGCTTCCAACAACTTCTCGACGTGTTCCACATACTTGCTCCACTGTTCTTGTTTCACCGCACTTACAGCCTCGTAGAATAAGTCCTGACAGTCTTTGATTTTGAACGAAGTGTTTTGTTCCCTGACAAATCTTTTGATGTAAGACCAAACCATCTCTATCGGGTTGTATTGGCAGTGGTATGGTGGCAAGCGTACAATTGTAAACCCCATTTTTCCAGCTTTATCGTCAATTTCATATGTAGGCAACGGTGGTTTGTGAAGACGAACAAGCTCGTACAGCTCAGGCCTTTTCAAGTCATTTGGGAAAGGAATTCCTCGCTTTTTTAGCCACTCTATCATGACAGCTTTCGTAGAAGACAAAGTTGGTGCCTTATCTTTTACCCTCGAGTGATATGGAGCGTTATCCATGACTATTGTTGCACCGCGAGGTAGGACGGGAATTAAGGTGTCGAAAAACCATTTTTCAAAAACAGTACCGTCCATGTCCTCGTGGTAATCTCCAGTTTTTTTGGATTCAAATACCAACGGAGGAGCTTTGATCCAACCTTTAGAACTACCAGCGTGGCAAATGATCAGCCGCTTACCTTTTCCTAGTGGGGTTGCTAAAGTGGTTTTTAGGGTATCATCTGTCCAGCCTTTGTCCTTACTATCATTCTGATTAATCCAAGTTTCATCCAAGAAATACGTTTTTGATAAATCCACATTGTGCATCTTGCGCAAGAAACTACACCTCATTAGTGAGACTGATGGTTTTTCAAGTAATATTTTCCTTTTCTGAAATTTCTTGTACCTGAAGCCGAGTTCTTTTAGAATTCTTCTTAATGAAGTTTTACTATTAGTGTATAATCCTGCCTCCTTCAAAGAATCCATTAATTTGGACAATGTCGGGACTTCCTTTCTATCGTAATAAGTCATAATATGCCACCTGATTGCCGATTTATCAAACTCATCCAAGCACGTTACCTTATTTCTCGCTTTCGGCGTTTTTTTCCTAGGCGTGCTCAAAACAACGTTTGCTGGAGTGTGCTGCTCGTCTTCACCAATTTCCATTGCAGTTCCTGAGTCGTCTTCATTGGACGCAACAGACGCATCTATTACCGCACGGGCCGCACGTACTTCTGCTTTTATGTTTTCAACTGTCCGCAAAGACACACCGCATGCATCAGCAGTTCTTTGTAACACTTTTTTAACATCAATTAAAGGTCCTTTATTATTTTTTTCACTTTCGAAGTAGTTCATAACACTCACGATCATTGTTCTCGCCTGTGAATGAATTACCTTCGGACGTTTTTTTACCAGAGACATAGTGACTGCACACGCGGACACAAATTAAACACTAAAACAATGATGCTACTAACACAGTAACACGCGATGTTCTAAACTAGAAAACTAAGAACGTAGAACATAACTGATCAGTCCGGAGTTAATAATCGTACTGAAGACCCATTTTGTAATCCCGGAAGTAGGAAAGAAAGGATTGGGATTCAGCTAGGAAGGAAGTGGATGATTCACACTTACTGATAATATCATTAGTGAGCAAACAATTTGGAGTTCCTTAAGAACTGACCCTTGGTTGGTATGTTATTTAAAAAGTCATTACACCCCGGCATCCGCCGCTACCGCTTCCGCTGCGGGACGGAATGGCGCGCGGACGTTATAGCGTGACTAAGTTTACACCAAAAGTACTGTACCTCGTCCACTCGGGAGTTTTGTATTATACCAAATAAAGTTCAATATAAGAAATATATAGGAAATAAATAACAAACTTAAGCTTGATTTATACAACTAATTACTAAATTTATAAAATGATTTTCAGTTGTTTAATTAAAGTAAACTGCATATTATTTTATATCATTTTTCTTGTAATATTGCGTAGAATGTATATCCGTTAAAAGTTTTTAAATAAAATGACAAATAAAAAAAAGTTCAGACTGACTGGGAACGCCCACTATCTGACTAATAGAGCGGAAGTTAGGGAGGTCCTAATCACCAGCGCTCTGGCGTTTGAGTGCGCGTGCGTTCGAGGGGACTCTACCTGAGCTCGACCCGCATTCTGGGAGGGCACAAAGTATAATTGACACAAATCTCAACTGGGACATTCATATAGCTGATATAAGTAATAAAATTAACTCTGGCCCTTATGCCTTGAAGAGAATGAGTTTTTTCTGTAGTATAGAGGTCTTAAAAACTATATACTTTGCTCATATTCACTCACATATAGCATATGCTATCTGTGTCTATGGAGCAACATCAAAGAGTAATTTAAATAAAATAGTAGGCATACAAAAAAGGCCATCAGAATTATTTTAAAACTTGAACAAACAGACAGTATTTTTAAAAAACTGAACATTATTACAGTATTTGGCTTATACATCTTTGAGTGCATTTATTATGTAAGAACACTCATGGAAGAATTTCAATTTCAAAGTAATGTCCACTCATGATACTAGACAAAAAAATCAAGTATCAATCCCTTATCATAAATTCAATAAAAAAAAAAAAAAAAATACATAGGGGCTAAATTCTTGAGTAAAATTCCAAAATGCATCACAAATATAGAAAGTAATGTAAAGTTTAAATTAAAATTAAAAGAATTCCTTACAGAGAGAGCCTTATAGAATATTGAGATCATCTTTGAGAATTTCAATGGATGATCTATAAAGAAACAGCCTCAATAACAACAATAATTGTGTGGAGAACGGAGTATCCTAAGCGGCTCCTTTAAACTTTACATTTTAAACTTTTGAATTTTAATTACTTTTACTAAAACTATATAATTTTGTATCAAAAGGATTGCATATATTTATTGTTCAATAGTTTTTTCTAATATTTAGTTTTATATTTTGCTGTAAATTACACTATTGGCTGTATAGATTTGTACGTTATGTCAATAAAGATGACTTTGAAATTGAATTGATTAAAAAGGTTAGAGACTAAGTTTGGGTTTGAAATTACATTCACACCATTTTCAATCTAATATTTTAAATCTTTTTTTACTTGTTTCTTATTTGCTATATTCAATGTAGTTTTGATTATGTTACATGAGTTTTTTTTGTATGTGATAGTTTGGTTCTGTATAATTTGTTTTTCAAGCTTATTTATTTTGCTAATTTTTTGTTTTTGTTTCTACAAGCTGTTTTACTTTGTTTAATTAAATCTTGTTTTTCAATCGCTTTGTTTTGAAAAATGTTTTCGGAAACGCTGAATTGAAGTAATATAATAATATGTTATACAAATTTTGAAATTTATGTTGTATGTGTTCTAATCTGTTTCCAATAGATTAGAAAATAAACCAATATTGTCCTCATAAAAGTTCCTTCTTTTAATAGTGAATGAATTATTGTTCATGAGATTGTTTTTAGCTGGTAAATCAATCTGTAACAATTGACCATCATGGTCTGACAATAATGTTTATTGAAACATAACCATTAACTATTAACAAAATATGTCTTTCAGCATCCCTCCTTGGTCAACATAAAGGACAGACTGGAATGAGAGTGGGGTGATAAGTAAAATCTAGAATTAGATTCATTGATGGCTCTTAAATAGAAGATAAAGCTCTAAAATGAAGCCCCCAAGAATGAAATTTAGCATTTAAAGTAAACTACAACATTGCCATTTATATGCTAATCCCGTAGCAAGGCATGTGGAAACAGCTAATCTTTTATAATAATAAATAAAAATAAAAAAAAATAAATACACAGTTGAGTAAAAATTAATGATATTACTTTTGAATCCTAAATTATTTTATAAACATGGTATCAATGGTATCCGTATTGAGAATCAATGTCCTCGTTCGGAATTGGTATCAAGAATGGAACAATTGTTTTACTAACACATCTCTAGTTTGCAGCAACTGTTTAAAACACGCTCTCTTACATATTCTTAACTCTACAAAAATGTGAATTCATTTTTTAAAACAATCTAATTTAGGTTTAAGATTTAGTAATTTACAAATATAGCTCAATCCCATTTTAAATACTGTTTAATTTTTCAGGAGCATGGAACTGGAACTCTAGTTGTGACAGCAATGTTAGATTTTCTGACTTTTGCCCTGTGTGTACCATTTAGTGAAACCACTGAAGGGAAACATTTTGATGCCCTGTTGGAGATGGTTGCCAAAAAGGGACGGACTCTATTCAAGTTGTTCCAGGTAGATCTCGTAGTTGTGATAGTCAATAGGCAGATTGAGATTTTAGCTGTAAATTACTTATTTTTAACCCTATTATCTTTTGCTTTCAATTTATTTTCAACCAAAAAATGAATGAATGAAAAAGCCTTTATTTTAGTGACAAAGTTAGGACTATACAGTCCTCTCTTTCACTTAACCACGTAAACAAGTAACAATAAACATTTTCAATTCATATTTAACACTAAACTATACAAAATAGAAATCTCAAATTGATAGTCAAAAAGTTTAATAATAAAATTACTAAATTACCTAGATTAATAGAATAAAGAAATTTGTAGGTAATAATATGAATTGTTCTACTAAATTTTAATAACGTGTATTTTAAGAAAAAACAATAAGCTAAGGATAAGAATAAAAACTTAATTTTGAAAAAAGCAAAAAAAAAATTAAATACATGAGGAAATTACTTATTTTCATCTTTCACTCAGTTCACGCACCATGCATACAGCCCAGCACCACCATCAGTCCTGCAACTCCCACTCCAACCAGCTCTTGACCTCCCTCCCGAAGTGGACATGGGGAGGGATTCTTTACCATAGATAGCTTTAATTCTGTCTGGTTAAGAATTCCATAGTCTGCAGGCAGTAACTGTAAAGGACTTATTAAAGACTGTTGTTCTGTGAATTGACAATGACAATTCACTCCCTCTTGTAGTATAGTAATTGATTTGGGACAAGAAGGTGAATTTTTTCAACAAGTAAGTAGGGGATGTGATTGAATCACAGCATGCACTAGAGTAAGTACATGATACTTTCGCAGTTCTTTAAGTTTTAGAAGTTTTAATTGTTCAAAATAAGGGGTTACGTGATCATCACGCCTTAGATTAAAAATGAATCTGATGCAGTAGTTTTGTGCACGTTGTAATCTGTCAGCGAGTTCAATAGTCATGTCATTAGTTACAACATCACAGTAGTGGGGTAGCATCAGAGTCTTTACCAGCATTAATTTAGTATTAAATGGCAGAAATAAAGCAAATAGCTTCAGACTATGAATACCGGCAAATACCTGCTGTAAGTAGTAGTAACTGTCTCATGCCAAGTCAAGTATTTGTTGATAGAAAGGTCTAGATTTTTAACTTTGTCACAGTACTCTAGTTTTTGGTTATTCAGTTTTAGTTTAGGATATGTGTTCAATACTTAACAAAAATATTATTCTTTTCTTAATCATTTATACAAGTAGTACGGTTTATTTTCCCTTTAGCAGCACCAGTCGGTGACAAACCTTTCAAGCTAAGTTAAAAGAACACACAGCAGACAGTGCCTCAGTACAAAGTTCATTCTTCGTAACGGTTGGACACTTGTCGTGTGTCGTCTCACGTTCACGGTCGGTCTCCACTGTGTAAGTGATTGCTCGGACGGCGTCCGCGTTTGCGGCGTTTGTCGACTTCTCGCTCTTCTTCGGTCACTGTACAGGAGAAGTGGTCCTCCATCATCTCATCTCATCTTTACCACCTCAAGGTAACACAAATATTATACAATATGTTTGTAGGTCAATTTGTGATAGTAGATGAGGGTTTCCAATGATGATAGTCTTAAGTTTTGCATTCATTCAACTGCAAGCCATGCTGTTTTGGCCAGTGGCAGATGGATTTGATATCAGCGTTTGTTTAGGCTACGCAGTTCTACATATCAGCGGCTCAAAAGTGGGAATAAGAGTGCAAATTGTCAGTGTAGGGATGCAACTTGGAATGTACAATATAGTTTGTCACATTGCTAATGTAAAGAGAAAAGAGTAAAGGTCTGAAAACTGAGCTCTGAGGACCCCTCTGGTAACAGTCATCCAGCAAGACTCATTATCTTCAGTTTTCACAAGTTTTCATCGGTCAGTGAGGTAAAATTTGACCCATCTAACACACCCATCAGAGAAACTGTCAAGCTTTAACTTAATGAGAAGCAAGATGATAAACACAGTCAAAGGCTTTCGAGAAATCAAAAAGAATTAGAATTGTGACTTGCCTTTTATCCATTGACAGTCTGATGTCATCTGTAATTTTAACAAGAGCTGAGCCAATACTGTGGTGTTAGATCTAATCCCAGACTGCAAGTTGGATATGATGTTATTTATTTTTAAGAAAGAAGAAATTTGATCATGCACGACCCGTTCAAGGCATTTGGATAATGCTGAGAGAATACTGATTGGACGAAAATCATATGGAAAACCAGGGTTAGAACACTTGGGAAGTGGGTGAACTAATGCAGCTTTCCAGATACTGGGAAAAACTGAAGTTGAAAGTGATTTATTAAATATAGAAGTAATAATAGGTAATGTTATGGGTAAATTATCTTTGATGAAACAGATGGGAATATCAGCTGTGACTGTATTACTAGTTATCCTCATAATAGCTCTCAACACGTCAGCCTCTGTCACAACAGTAAAAGAGAACTGACATGCCGGGGAGATAATAGGTCCAGATTCAAGCTCAATGACATAGTCTTGAGTACCAGAAAAATCAATTGGAATATTGGTGAAAAAGTCATTAATGGAGTTTAAATCAAAAGAAATTGGTGGGGTTGATTATTGTTTACCTATTCCTAGGTCTTTAATTTTTTACCATAAGGTTTTCATGGATTGATTGCGAGACAAGGAATTATAGTAGAATCTGTACTTAGTGTTTCTAATATGTTGTTGAGTATGGTTTTGGAGTATTTTGTAAGGTTCCCAATCAGGTATTGATTTTGGACGCTTGGCTTTACAAAATGCAGTCATGCCGTTTCTGAAGAATTCAAATATCGTTAGAAAGCCAAGGGACAGGGTCTTTAGTCACCAGTTTCATGACCATAGGAGCATGCATGTCAAAAAGTTGAATCAGAAGTTTATTGTATTTGCAAATGTATTGAAAGAATGCAGTGTATTAAAACTATCCTGAGATTAGTTACAGCTATAAACCTAAGTACATTTTTTTCTTTTAGTACATGAAATTTTAAGTCAGTAAAGTAAATAAACCCAAAACATTTGAAAATATTTATTTTGTTTGAAGAAAAAATATTAAAATAAAGAAAGTTTTTTTTAATTTGCAGGCTCTACCTACAGCTGCTAAAATAATACCACTAAAGAACAGAAACAATGATAAAAGACCTATCAGCTGTGTTAAAGTGTTAAAATAATGTGTTATTTTTAGGAAATTGTTCTGCTATTAGAAGATAAAACTGTCCTATCATAGCATCACTAGAACTTTGGAAACTGACTTATCGTAAAAACACCAATGTTTGTCTGTGTCAGTGATTTAAGGAATAGAAATTCTAAAAAGTGCACGAGTTCAGATATGAGCTAGGGATACTTAAAGAAACAAAATGTCTCCAAAACATATTTCCTACATGGTTCCTAAGAATGTTATAAAATATCAAAATAATTTCATGTGTTTGATACATACCAGTAGTTCAATGAACAGAAGCTTGCACCATATTGAAACAGTGGATATTTGTGACTTAATTGACTTTGTCTTGTTTTAACTTTTAATATAACAAACTTTTAACTATAAACGATAACTTAATGTTATATAATTTACTAATTGTATATATCCAGAGTGAGTTTTATGTCCTGGCACCTGGATATTATTTAAACGGCCTGAGATATCAATATAAGACCTTATTATAATTTTGTTAACCTTTCAAGCTGTTAAAAATTTTGCCCCATATCTAAAGGGGGCAACTAAAAATTTTCTAATGCAAACCTCTATCATTTTAAAGGAAATAAAAAAAGAAATCCAAACCTACCCACCCACCCATACACGTACAAAGGTACTAACCCACCCGCCCACCCATACACTACAATGTTACTAACCCACCCACCCACCCATACACATACAATGGTACGTGTTTAATTTAACAGAGTAAAAAACTAATTTACAATAAGTGAGTTTTATGTCTTGGCACACCTGGCTATTATTTAAATGGCCTGATATATCAATGTGAGGTCTTGACCATACTTATTATAAAACATTTTTTATTTTTCAAGTTGTTAAACATTTTGTCCCCCTTTTCTAAAGATGGACAAAAGGGACAGCTAAAAATTGTAAAGCAAATCGCTATCATGTGACCCCTCATTTTAAAGGGATTAAAAAAAAAAAATTCAATTATGGATAACATCTAATGATTTCTCATCATCAATTACAGGAGTCCTTCCTGGCTTGGGTATATCTTTTCCAGAATATGTATCATTAAATCGTAGAATAATTCTTGTCACCGTAAACCTCCTTATAGGATTGATTCGGTCCGGAAATTCATAATTGAATAAGTCAGTTAATTCACTATCAGATCATATACAGTTCCCATAACTTCTCATCATTAATACAGTAATAATTTTAAACTCAGAACCTTCCATAATTAAAATAGAATAAGTAACACTATTTGTCAGAAAACTTGAACTAAAACTGTAAACTTGTAAAAATAAAACTTGTTACATTGTAAAATTGGAAAAGTAAGCTTGAACTAAAATTGTTAACAACCTAAGCTATGAGCTGATAAAATGCAGGCGAGTAGTACAGAAAAGAAATTCCAAAGTAGATTGTTCAAAATAAAATCAAAATGTCTTTATTCAATAAATATACATGGTACAATTAATAATGCCAGTAAAATTTACATAGCTAAAACTTTTTTCTTTATTCTGAAGACTAACAGTCATCTAATAAAATAGTAGAAACAACGTCTAATTACAAATTTATAACACGTCTAAACTAATCACTAAAATCTATAACATTTTAATATCTTCCCTCCCAAAAGTCCTCCAGTGAGTAAGGAGCTAATTCAAAATAATAATAAATTCTTTCAATTTTTTTTTTTTAATTTGGTTTGGTTTGGTTTTGTTCGAATAAGAATTTCCTGGGAAGGTTATAAAGAAATTTGGTCCCTATAAACGTAGTCTTCTTGGTATAAAATTCTAGATTATGCCGTTCCACTTGTTTATTTATGCGACTATTATAGTTATATATGACGGAACTCAGGGAATTTGCAAATTCTTTAGTGTAAAGTACTGTTTCCAATATGTACAAACTAATGACAGTTGGTATTCCTAATTCTTTGAAAACTTGTTTTACTGATTCCTCTCTTTTTAGACAACATATTATTCTAATTGCTTTTTTTTTGTTGTAAGATTCTTTGTAGGTTGCTTTTTGTGGTAGAGCCATACACACTTAATCCATAAGCTAAGTGAGAATGTATCATAGCATAATAAATATTTTTTAAACTTTCTTTATTACATATTTTAGACTTGTCTTAGGGCAAATAATCCAGAGGATATCTTATTTATAACATGGTCAATGTGTTTATTCCAACATAGTGTTTTATCAATTCTGAATCCCAGGAACATTGTATCATTAACTTGTTCAATTGGCGTATCGCCTAATAAAACCATTGGTTGTAAGTTATCCTTGCTTTGTTTTGTACAGAAGGAGATTACATTAGTTTTATTAGAGTTTATGTAAAGATTTTTGTTTTTGAAAAATTCTTTAATTACTTAATGGCAGATAAAATATTTGGATTTTTGGATTTGTTCTTTGGATTTTTCTGAAATAGTTACGTTTGAATCATCTACATACAAGCAAATGGTAGTATCCTTAGGGATTAGACATGGAATGCATTTAATGTAGCAGAGGAACAACAGTGAACCCAAAATAGATCCCTGTGGGGCACCATGTGAGATGGACAACCTTTCAGAGCTATAATTACGTAAATGTATTTATCATTTGGTTGTGACCCTGCATGTTAAATTTCTACATATTGTTGGCGATTTCTAAAATATGATTTGAACCAATTTAATTCTTTATCACCTATGCTTAATAAGCTGATAGTAATTCCTCATGGAGTACACTATCAAAAGCACGGCTAAGGTCAAAGAAAAACTCCTAGTACTTTCTCTCCTTTATCTATAGAGTCTATTACAGAATTTATAAAATCAATTCCAGAAGTGACTGTAGATTTACCTGGTTGAAACCCACGTTGTTGCCTGTCAAATAATTTATTTTTGTCCAAGTGGCTAACAAGTTGAATATAAACTATCTGTTGAAACTGGTAAGTTGAAAGACAAGGGAAATTTCAAAGCATGTTAACTTATGTAATGAAAAACAGGACCAGAAAGTAAAAGTAAACATTTTGTTAGTGTAAATTAGTCTTTTATTCTTTTAAATTAAACATAGAGACCTCTAGTTTGCATCATTGGATTTATTTTTTTTTTTTACTTTTAAAATGAAGGGTCACATGATAGGGGTTTTAGAAAAGGGGAGCAAAATGTTTAATAGTTTGAAAAATTAAAAAAAGTGCTATAATAGGTATGATTAAGATCTCACATTGATTTGTTGTTTAAATAATATCCAGGTGTGCAAGACATAAAATTCACTTATTGTAAATTAGTCTTTTACTCTGTTAATTTAAACGTAGAGACCTGCAGATTTATTTTTTTATTACCTTTAAAATGAGGGGTCACATGATAGGGGTTTGTATTTGAAAATTTTTAGTTGCCCCCTTTAGAAATGGGGGGCAAAATGTTTAACAACTTCAGAAATTAAAAAAATATGTCATAATAGGTATGGTCAAGGTCTCAGATTGATATCTCAGGCCGTTTAAATAATATCCAGGTGTGCCAGGACATAAAACTCTCTCTGTGAGTGTATATATATATATATATATATAAAATATAGTTATTAATGTCATGTTTCTTACTATTATATAAAAATCTAATGGTGTCTGTGTGTGTATTTTACTCAATCACGCAAAAACTACGTCACTATTCATCTGAAATTTTGCATGGACATTCTTAGGGTCTCTGGTTAACACAAAGGCCTATCTTTATTTTTAAGTTCCATCAGGAAATCACCCCAGGGGTTGTAAGAAGTATCAATGCAACCCCTATGGCTATACCAGTTTGGCAAATGACCAAGTATACCAGTTCATAGTAGGATTGAGTATGGGATAGTAGTGTGGGGAAATACTTATGACACTGTTTTAAATCCAATTTTTATTCTACAAAAATACGCGGTGAGGCTAATTTTGAACAAAAATAAATATGAATATTCACATTCTCTTTTTGTTGATTGAAAAGTTATACCTCTTAAATATATTTATGTTTATAAGGTATTACAGATGTTCTATTCTGAGAGTGGAAGTAAACCTCACAATGATAATGCCTACAGAGAAAAACTTAGATCAAATAGAAGTTTTTTGTTCCAAAATCTAATTTAGCTCATTTTACAAGAACTTTCAATTTTATTGCTCCAAGAATGTTCAATAAAATACCTGATTTAATTAAATTTGCCAATAGCAAGCAAATTTTTCAGTCTAGATTAAAAAAGTGGTTGTTGGAAAGGGAAGACATAAGTTTTTACTTTTAATACAAAAGTAGTTTATTTATATATTTTACAGAAGTAAATTTACAGAAGTATATTTTGTATATATTTGATATGTTTTCTTTTTACTTTCACCTAAAAATGTGTTAAATAAGGGCACAAGAGCAAGTTCATGCTCATGTATGTGTGTATGTATGTATGTGTGTATATATATATATATATATATATATATATATATATATATATATATACAGCTACTCTTTTTTAAATTATGTACAGTTTAGGCTGTGTATAAATATGTTATTTGGATATTGTTTATTACATATTAAAATTATAGGCACGCTATTGAAAGCCGATCTTATTTTAATTTACAATTTTCTCCGATCGCTGGAAATTATAATTTAATTGATCTTGTAGGAACCTCTAAACAGGATTACCTTAGAGGCCCTAAATTTTCTTGGATTTATGTAAATAGTTATGGAGTTGTAATCAGTTTTAAAATGTTATGGTTTACTAGGCTATTGTTATTAAATTGTTTGTTGTTGTCAATGTATATAGTAACATAACTGAAATATATTGTTTGTTGATGTTAATCTTAAAGCTACACATTTAGTTCTCTTGGTCAGACCTGACAGGTAAAGACTTTTATTTTGTAATAGTCTAGAACAATTAGTGATGTTTTATTTTAATATTAAAAGATAGTATGCACAATTAATTCTTGTACAAAAAATGTAAATTTAAATTTAAAATTCAAGAAAATAAATGAATTCTTCTTCTTCTTCTTCTTCTAAATGATTGTTTATAATAGTTTCATTAATCAGCTGTTGAAATAAATAAACAACGCACTTAGTTCTGAAGTAAATACCGGACCAAATCTAACCACAACTAGAAAAGACTGTAGATATCAAGATGACGCTGCGTAGTAGACTGTGACGTCACATGGGCAAAATCACCTGGTTTGATTATTCTATAAAATACTGGTCACTAAATCAACCAATCGTTTGCAAGCATTAAGCTAAATAGTAAGTTTATTTACCACTTATCAGCTGAAATTGTAAACTACAGGAATTAAAACAGTATTTTTGTGTTTGTTGTTACCATTTTGCCCATATGACGTCATAGGAGATGCTCGTGATACCTACCGTCTTCTTTCCTAGGGATACCGTGACCACAACGCACTTTTGCTTTATACAGATGCCAGTAGGTACATGTTTTATTTACTGAATGCAATAAGCACAATATAAATCAACGTAAACACCGTGCAAAGGACAGGTACTGTGCTATTATTACATATATATTAAATAACTATATTTAATATAATATTAATTGAGGGGTTAGGGGAACAGTATACATTGGATTTAAAGTTATTTTAGAGAGGAGGATGCAATGTGTTAAAGTCAACGGAGTAGTAAATGGAATGGAAGAACTCAATCATGGTGTGCCTAAAGGGATCGGTTTTAGGGGCTACTTTATTTTAATATATATTAATGACTTGTGCAATGCTAAATTAAATGATAGTATAACTTCTTTCGCTGATTATACCGCCTTGTTATAATCATTATACTCTGAATCATTATACTCTCATTATAATCAATAATGATTATACTCTGAAGATTCCTGGAACGAACTTGCAACTAAGATAAACTAGGATTCGCTTTCAATTCAATGGTGGTAAAAAAGGCTTATAAACAGGAAAATAAAACTGAATATACAATAAAATTTTGCACATATTGGAAAATTGTGTATGCATGTATGTATTTTTATTTGAGAAATAAATTCTCTCAAAATAATAAATAAATAAAATAAAGTAAGGGGCATGTAAATTATAATGACAAACAGCAAAGTCATGATTCTTGATTAACAGAAGCTCCAAAAAGTATGAATGGTTGATATAAAATTTGACATTTATGCTGCTCTGTCCTTGTTTACAGACTTAATTATGAAGCCATTTAAAAGACATACCAGTTATTGCTTTCAACCATAAGAGAAAAGTCTGCTTGCCATACCATCTACAGATTTTTATTGGGAAGGATTTCTAAATTTAAAGTTATTTTATTATTTGAAACTACACTCCAGGACATAACAAATCAGCACTTTGTAATTTTCATTTATTACTTACAAAAATATTGTTACTTCATCTTAAGTGAGTATTCCTAACTTGATGAAGGAGACATTCTGGTCAGCTTCTATTCATATCCCATGGCTTCATATCCAAAAGAAGCCTGGTCTGTAAACCTTAGTAGATTTAAACTCATTTTGTCAAAATGGTTAAAAGAAAATGCTTTTTATGCTGTTAGTGATTTTTCGGCCTATGATATTAGTACATTAAGGTTTTAACTATATTTTATATGTTATTTTGTAAGTTTACTATATTTTTTATGTATTTGTGTTTGTTAATTTATTTTAATATAAATTTGTATATATATATATATGTTACCGGACAAACCCGATTTTAGAACAAACTAGTTTGGACTAGGATGATCTAGTTTTTCCTGACTGCCCTAGGATAAACTAGTTTGGCCTTTTTTTTCCAGGCTAAACTATTTGGGCCTAATAGCGTTAGGATAAACTAGTTTAGCCTGGTTGAATTGTTAGGCAAAACTAGTTTGGCCGGGTAGCGTACGGATAAACTAGTTTTGCCGGGTTCAAGGTCAGGCCGAACTCTTGTCTAGTGCACCACTGCTGCAGCCGGGGGGTGGGGGTTGCAAGTCTCGACGTGCTCGTTGCATTACATTGTTCCTACCGCTCACTCGCTCAGTCAGTCAGTCAGTATCCGGGGTGCGTGGAGTGCGAATCTGAGTGCGGCTTAGTTATTTGGTTGTTCGTTGTGCTTTGCACCGTGCTTTGGAGTGTGTCGTGTGTGAATATTGAATATCGTGTGTGAGCTAAAAGAGTGGTACAATATATATATATATATATATATATATATATATATATATATATATATATATATGTTACCGGACAAACCCGATTTTAGGACAAACTAGTTTGGACTAGGAAGATCTATTTTTTCCTGACCGCCCTAGGATAAACTAGTTTGGCCTTATTGATTACAGGCTGAACTGGTTTGGCCGGGTGGCGTTAGGATAAACCAGATTTGCCTGCTTTAGACCAGGCAAAACTAGTGTGTTCAAACTATTACTAGAGTATCATAAAAAGTTTAAGGGTAATGAATAATTAACATCTCGATATTCTGAGGACCAAAACTAAACGTATTTATTGTTTACTTCTTGTTACATGATAAACTGGAATGACATTTAGAATTGCACAGTAAATTTTTCTTTTTGCAAAGGCATCTATTTGTTTTGCAGACTGTTTTACACGAACATTTTACAAATTCTTGACCGCTACCAATGGAATGTTTTGTTGCTGCCGTTCTCAAAGAAATCTCATTCTCCATATTCACGTCATTTTCAGTAATGAATCTTTGGGCACTCGTGTCAAACTGGGTTCTGAAAAAATTCCGCAAATTGTATTCTTGATAAACAATTATGTAAACTTTTAACATTTGTAACCTTATTGTAAACTTATTTTTAGGCTTGTTTTAATGAAAAAGTCATTGAATTCTGGTAAAAATTATGGACGTTGTGGGTAAAATTGTGAGAGCAAACACGGGTTTAAAAAACGTTTTTAAAACTATATTTTGCACTAAACAAATTTTTAAGCCCAATTAAAAATGCACTTAATATAATATACTAAATAAATTAAACGTAGGCCTACCTGCAATAGAGTCTTTGAAGAATTCCATGTTTCGTTCCAATTTTGTACAGCCCCTCATCAGTGATATCAATAACAACGCCAATGATATTCCTTAGGTCAACCTTAGACTTGTCCACATCGGGAATGGGTATCATGACGCTATCTCCATTATTGGCAGGTGGATGTGACTTATCACTGTGTGATTTCATTTTTTTTTTTTTTTTTGCTTGCTTTCTTAGACCTTCAGCAGCGGTTTTTCTTGAATGTTTTATTTTATTGTCAGTTGAGGTATGGGGCTGAACCATATTTTCATCTTCTTCCATTAAGCTATCATCAGCTGTTTCACTTGCAGGTGTTAGGTCATTGTTTATAACCTTTGTAAGATCTTCCTCATCATTTATATCTTTCAAAATTTCAGAGGGCAGAGATGAAGTAGAGAGTCCGACTCTAGGATCCATGCCAAACATAGCTTTATAAGGGGATTGTTTAATACCAGAATGGAAAGCTCTGTTCTTCATGAATTGTACATACCGTAACCCCTCCAACCACTTTGTTGTCTTGTTATCAGCCATCCAAGATGCGAGCATGTTTTCGATGTCTTGATTGGCTCTTTCAACTGAGCCCTGACTTTGGCTGTGCCGAGGTTTACCATGCACAATTTTCAACTCTGGCCACAACTGTGTTACTTCAGAAATAACTTTATTAACAAATTCCCTTCCATTGTCAGACTGTAGAATACACGGGGCTCCTAAAGTTAAAAAGATATCATTCAGTTGGTAGGCAACTTCCTCAGCTCTTTTGCTTTGCAATGGACAAAGGAAAACAAATTTTGTTAAGTGATCTTGGTAAACCATTATAAACTTAAATTTATTATCTGGTTGAGTCTGAAAATCAATAAGATCGACTTGGCACCTACTATTCATTTCCGAATGTAAAACTGGTTTTGAGACTAAACCTCTTTTTTTTTTGTTTTTTTTCATGTGACATACTTGGCACATTGACAAATAAAGCTGTATTTCTTCCTTTGTAGTATTGGCATATTTCTTTGACGTTTCGGCTAGCATTCTATCGCGGCCACCGTGACCAACTGCCACGTGAGCAGTATCGATAACATCGTACAGTTCATCTACCGTGAGATAGTACTTGATGTCTTCGTTTCTCTCACCGGCCGCCACCAATTTTTTTACCCCTCCAATGTCAATTACACTAAATCGTTTTAGGCGTCTCTGCTGCAACGGGGTCTTCTTATCTGTGTTTGCAGCAGTTTCGACTTCATTTATAAGTTGTTGGTACTTATCTTTTGTCAATAGTTGAAATGTGTTGATTTCTCGTTTTTGCTTTGTAAAACTTTAGTCATGAACCTTTCTCTCCATTCTTTCTGGCTATGCCCACCACTAACAGAATCTTCCTCCATAGTCCCACCTTCTTAAGTAAACGTTACTTGTACCACTCTTTTAGCTCACACACGATATTCAATATTCACTCACGACACACTCCAAAGCACAACGAACAACCAAATAACAACTAAGACGCACTCAGATTCGCACTCCATGCACCCCGGATACTGACTGACTGACTGAGCGAGTGAGCGGTAGGAACAATGTAATGCAACGAGCACGTCGAGACTTGCAACCCCCACCCCCCGGCTGCAGCAGTGGTGCACTAGACAAGAGTTCGGCCTGACTTTGAACCCGGCAAAACTAGTTTATCCGTACGCTACCCGGCCAAACTAGTTTGGCCTAACAATTCAACCAGGCTAAACTAGTTTATCCTAACACTATTAGGCCCAACTAGTTTAGCCTGGAAAAAAAAAGGCCAAACTAGTTTATCCTAGGGCGGTCAGGAAAAACTAGATTATCCTAGTCCAAACTAGTTTGTCCTAAAATCGGGTTTGTCCAGTAACAATATATACATTTATACTGTACAGACTTCAAGAACAATTATTTCAATTTTAAACTTAAGGTACTGGATTCAATATTTAAATTTTACATTTCATATACTTATTTTGCATAATATAAATATGTAATGTTTATGGTACTATATTTTGACTTTGTCTATTGTCATGTGTTTAATGACAATAACATTCTTGATTCTTGATTATCTTAATGAATGCAGGACTCCAATTGTAAGTTTGTAGACATGTGCACTTTTGCACTGTGTTTCCCACTGACACTGATTAGCTTTATCAGGATAATGAAATTTCTCCATTCAGTCTATGCTTGAGTTTCCTGTGTGATGGAAGTGCAGTCAGTAGCAGTTATACCTCGATCCTTGACCCCGAGAAAAGCAGCCAGAAAAAGGTTTTTCATACAGCAGGGTTGTTCATTTAGATAAGTTGCTGCTTTATTTGGTGTACACAATACAACTGAAATGTGTTCAGCGGTTTCAAGAAATCAGGAGTGACGATAGGAGGAGGGGTCAGGAATGTTCTCGAGCTAACCGTTTTGTCAGGCTGAATGAGTTAAAAAATCGTACTTGAGCAAGTACAGAACTGCAAGGAATGTTAAGAACAGTTGGAAACATCCAAGTCGGCGACTCCCTGAAGTCATGTTAAGTGGCAGTAGACCTACCAGAGGTCCACATCTCACCAGAAGGCATCAGGTAATGAAACTATGGTTTGCTCAAAATCATGTCAATTTGACTGTTGATGTTTGGAAGACAGTGCTCTTCACTGATGAAACAAGAGTTAGTCTGAGGTCTCCAGATGGACGTGATTGTGTGTAGAGAAGGCGTGGAGAACGCTTCGTACAGGCCTGTTTCTCACCTCAGGTACGTATTGGAGGTGGTTCCATTATGTTTTGGGGTGGAATAAATTATGTGGCCTTTTATTATGAGGCGTTTACCGAGTTAGTAACCATTGGTAGACCATCTCTAAGTGCTTGCCGATATGTAAAGACTATTGTCCAAGAACATGTTGTTCCTTTTGCACCATTTATTGGCCCTCAGTTTATGCAAGAGCGTAATAACACCAGACCAAACAGTGTCGCAGCAGTGACATGCTACTTAAGAGAGATAGGTATTAGTACCCTAGAGTGGCCACCAAGAAGCACAGATATAAACACAACATAACATGTGTGGAACACTATAAAAAAAAAATTGAATACGTGCTAGAAATCCACCTCCAGTAAACCTTGCAGAGCTGGAACGAGCAGTGAAAGAGGAGTGGGAGGAAATGTCCATTAAGTCTATCCAGCATCTCATCGAAAGTATGCCTAGAAGGCTCCAGACAGTCATTCAAGCAAGAGGGGTAATACCCATTATTAACTAACAGCAACATGTACATTCCTATATTAGGTTGATTATTACTGTTTTATTTACCTAAATAACTAAGTGTGGAAGTAATTACTAATTTTCAATTATAAATTTCTATTAATTAAATCTTGAGTCAAACCAACTATGAATAGCTGTTATTGAGTTTTCCATGTGTATTTATCTTAATATATTTGTAACAGCACAATAATAGGGTAAAAAATAACATAGAAAATGAAATTCCTAAGTGCTGCGTTAATTTTGTCCAAGAGTTTATTTCTTGAAATTTCTAGTATTTAACTTTAGATATATAGTGTTTGCCTTATGCATGTTTGAACAAGAATTAATAGTAAAATTGGCATTAAAACTTTAAAATGTGATTAAAAAATAGAATTAAACTTTTAAGATTTTGTCAGATTTAATTTTAATTTGATTTACCCGTCTAATAAACAAGAGGTTGAAAAGTTGTATTACTGTTTTGAATCTATCATAAATGTTCTGGTATATACAGTAATATTTTGCTTCTCTCATATAGTATATTTCAAGTTGTGGGCCAGAGAATGCATCAACATGTTAGAGGATAAAATGTAGTACTGAAGTAGTAAAATAACTGCAGTAGTAAAAACGTATAACATTTAAAAACATGAAAACATTGGAATAAAGACAAGAAACTTAAATATTTCATTATTTTAAAAAATGTGTTTTATGTTTCTTGTGCTACACCATTGCTTTTAACGACTCCGCAATTTATTTTAAAGTGTGAGAATCGCTATTAGCTGGCCAGTAAAATTGTTATATGTGTTCCCAAAGCCATAAATTATTGGGTTAC
Organism: Stictocephala bisonia; assembly: GCA_035578905.1. Taxonomy (NCBI): domain Eukaryota; kingdom Metazoa; phylum Arthropoda; class Insecta; order Hemiptera; family Membracidae; genus Stictocephala; species Stictocephala bisonia. Next base: position 633,351 of record JAQJVL010000204.1, on the reverse strand, counting down.
ACTTCTTGTTTGTCCAGGAATGTTCACAGGTGATGTATTTAAATTTAAGTGTGAAATAACTCAGGCTTGTGACTTATTATTTTTTGAGGCTAGTTTAATAGTTAAGCGTGAGTTTGCAGCAAAATATCATATTATTGTTAATAGTTTATGAACTTGAATTTGTGTTTTACATTGTTTTTAATAGATACCTTTTATTTTTTTATTTTTTAATAGATTTTTTTTAAATTTATGTTGTAAGTGACCTACCAAATGTGGATCAAGCAAAGCTTATATAAGGTGTGTTAGAAGACACTACAATTTTTAGTTTTGTTAGTAATACATTTATTTTTGTTGTAAATTGTTAATTATTTATCCTTTTATAGTGTGTAAAAGCAAGTAACTTTAAACATATTTTTTAATTTAATTATTTTAAATGAAAGTTTAAAAATTTTATGTTTACAAATTTAATTTTTTTTAATTTACTCTTTTACTTTAATTAGAATGAAACATTTTGTATATATTTTGTCATGCTTATGCTGAGTAAAACAACAAAATATTTATAAAATCGTCTCCTTAAATAATTATTCTTTAATTTTTATGTAAACTGTTGTAATTTTTTATGAGTTGGTCTAGCACTTTTGAGCACACCATGTAATCATAGGCCATAGCACTAAAAGGGTCAAGCACCATAGAATTAATATAATATTCAATATTATAATTCATATTATAATGGAATGATATTTTAATTTTTTTAATTGATAAGGTAACAAAACTTAAAGAGACTGAAATATACTGTTTTTGTCAACAGCATGCTTCACTGACTGTTCTGAAGGGGGCAGGGTTAGTGATGAGAGCTGTGGTAGAGGAGGGGGATGCAGTTGTGGCTAGCAAGATGCAGGAGTTGGCATTGTGTGAGGGAGCATTACCACGACACCTGCTGGTTGCACTGTTCACACAAGGATCAGAGCAGCGACACCTTGCCCACCGTCAACTGAGCAGGCACCTGGTGGGCCTGTGGGTTTGCGACAACTCTCAAGCCATGGAACTGCTGCATCGCTGCATGGTAGGGAATAACATTGACAGTAAACCTCGATAGTTCGACTCTCTGGGTTGAGGAAGTTTCGAAATGTCTAACTATAAGAAATTCATAGCAATTATGTAAAAAAAGCTATCTGTAGGGAAATTGCAATTTATTACTATTTAAATAAACTTTTACTTATATAAAAGGGTCATTGATGCCCAAGAAGGAATTTGGCCTCACCAACAAGTTCTCTCCATCTTTACCTATGCTCTGCCTCTTCAGTTGTAGCTCCTAGTGTTGCAATGTATGCCTTAACACCGTCCCACCACCCTCTTTTGGACTGCTCAGGGGTCTTCTTCCTTCTGGTCTCCCCATTCTAGCTACTCTCAGTAGTGTCCCTTCTTCTCTACTTAAATAAACTTTTAACAAAACTAAAATCAAGTTATGTATTGATGTAACAATTTATGTCCTAATGAATTGTTATGGAGTTACAGTAAATAGTTATTAAAATACGAACAGTCCAGTACTTACAAGGTACAGAAACTTAATATCAAACAAATTAGTAATTTTTAACTGTTATTCATTTTAGCACTTATATTTTGTTGATCTGCACTGGCCTGAACTATGCACAAGCTTCCACAGACAACAATTGTGCAGCGTCACATCACCATGGCCAGTATTGAAGTATAAGAGCTTTCAAGGTTCTACTGTAACTAAACTATGATATACTGGCATCACTCTTCATGATTATAATAAATATTCACTAAGCCCTAAACACCATTATTATTGGAAGACATATTTTTAATTTAAAAATTATAATTATTATTTGCCCTCCCCTTTTCACACACAGAAATTCAAAGTAGAATAAACTCAGCTAACAGAAGCATGTTTGCTCTAAATAAACTTATGTCATCAAAACTTTTATCTTACCATACAAAAATTAAAATGTACAAAACAATAATCAGACCAGTAATTCTCTACGGAGCTGAGTCATGGATTATCGACAAAAACACAGAAAAAAAGCTGATCACTTTTGAGAACAAAGTACTCAGAAAAATCGTTGGACCCACAATAGAAAACGGAGTATGGAGGCTGAAGCACAACAGAGAAATTAGAGATCTATTCAAAGAACCAGACATTATAGCAGAAGCCAAGTGCCGACGTTTTCGGTGGGCGGGGCACGTAATAAGAAGAAATAATAATACTATGATAAAACAAGTGTGGAAAGAAAACCCTGTCGGTAGAAGGCCCCCTGGACGTCCTAAGAAAAGATGGAAGGATCAAGTGGTCATCGACATGAATAAATTAAGGGTCAATGAAGAAGATGCAGAGGATCGTGAGAAGTGGAGGCAAATTGTTGGTGAGGCCAAATACCACCTTGGGTATCAGTGGCCATGGGAGTAAGAGTAAGTAAGTAATTATTATTTGAAAATAAAATCCTTTATAGTAATAATGAATAGTGATGGGTCAGTTCCATTTTTTTTCTTTTTTCCGGTTTTTACTAAAATCGGTTCCTGATTCTCAAATCTGAGTACTTTTTGAGTTAGGTTAAAGGGCACTAGGCCAAGAATTAATATATTAGAGAGATAGGACATCAGCAAACTTACCTTAAAAGACAAGTTCACTAACATCAGAGTAGTAGTCACATCAGATTGAGTAGCTCTCTCTACTCACCTGAAGAAAATGCCTGTGGTGTTGAAAATTTGTGAGATTGTGTGTATTTTGTGTTTGTGACTACTACTCTGATGTTAGTGAACTTGTCTTTTAAGGTAAGTTTGCTGATGTCCTATCTCTCTAATATACTGAGTACTTTTTGAGTATTTCTCAGAGAACTTTCTAATACTAAAATGGGTTCCCAGTTCTCGATTCTGATTACTTTTCTTGAGCATTTTTCAGAGAACTTTCTAATACCTTTATGCTGTGAATAAGCAAGTAATGTGAATTCAGTCAGTAAAAACTGTGCATAGTAGTATTTTGGGGATTTCCCCAATATGTAACATAATACAAACTTTAAATCTATAAAATGACATATTTCTAAAAGCTAGATTATTGGTAACATTTTATTTATTTTCATGGTAAGATTCTTTACATTTTTCCACAAAGAAAATATTTAAAGTTTTTACAAATATTGAACAATTTTGCTAAATGGAATATAATGCCAAATTAGTTTACAACACTAAAGAATTAATTTACCAGGAGGAAATTGCAAAACTTAATAGGAAGACTAGAGAAAATTAAAATATAGTAAGCTCTTTTTTGTCTAGTTTAGTAATAAAAATTTTAAAACACAAACCACAACACAGTTGATTGAAATGTTCACAACTTAATTTAATAGGTTGAAATAAATTTTAGTACATCAAAGACAAATAATAACAAAAACAAATGATTAGATGATTAGTAATTGAAAAAAAACTATAGTTATTAACTATTAAGAACCAGTAGTTCTTTTCTTCATTGGTGATAAAACTGAATTTAGAACACTAAATGCTACTTATAGAAAACAATACAGCCAATAATACAATAGATGTTTTTAGAAATTATACATTTTGTTTTAGATGTAACAAATAACATACTATTTTTAAGTCAGTAAATGTTAATTAAGCCAATGAAATTATAATAATAATAATAAATGTATTTATTGTTTTCACAGGTACAGATTAGTTTCACAGGCAAAATCATTGATCACAATAAAAAGGCAAATTTGATGAAAAATAAAAAAAAAAAAAAAAACTTAAATAACTAAAGAAACACAATTATAACTTATGCGCCTAAATAAAGTACTCCAAATTATATAATACTTTCTTGGTTATAATACAATAATATAAATACAGTTTAAATACAACCAGACATAAGCTAAATTATTAAACATAAGATTAAATTGTAATGAAACAGATATATTCAAAAACCAAAACAAACAAAAGAAAATTATAAACACTAATCCTTTAAAACTTTTTAAAAATAAAAAAATAATTAAAATAAAATATAATTAATAATAAAAATAAATATAAAATAAAATAATAATAGAAAAATGATAAAAGACTCATGTTGTCTTGAGCTGCCAGAATATAATTTTAAATATGTATTCTTCAATCCAAATCCCTAGCCTTTTTCAGAAATGCAATGTTTTTAATTATTAACCCTTAAGTCTGACGGCTGCAATAGGCACCTGATGGTAAAACTGCGTTAACACCGTTAATTTTGGGTGTAGTTCTAAATTTCTTAGAATTTTTAACATAGATTGTCTATGGATACAGTTGTACACTTTCTTGAAATCTATGAAGGTTATTGAAAGAGGTATATTCCGTTTTCTGTATTATGCTATAACTAATATCAAAGTGATGGTTTGTTCTGCACAACTTCTCCAAGGTTTTAAGCCACCTTGGTATTCATTCACCTAGCTCCTCATCTAGTGTTTTAATCCTCTTGTATAAGATCCTTGATAACATCTTTTAAGTGCAATCAAGAAGAGAGGTATCTCTGTAATTATCTGGATTGCTCCTATCCCCTTTTTTGTATAGTGGGTTAATTATAGCCTTAGTCCACTGTTCTGGAAGTTTTTCACTTATCCCAATTTTCGAAAGATCATGTGTAGAGAGAATTTTTATTGTGTCTTCTGCATATTTCCACATGTCTGCTGATTCTTTATTTTCTCCGCATGCTTTGTAATTTCTCATTTTTTTTTTATTTTTATTTTTTTTTTTTTGCTGTTTCCACTTCTCGGATAGTTGGCAGGTTTATGTTCTCTGCTTTGGTTTTTATAGGTGTGTTCGTGTCAATTATCAGAAGGTTCTTGAGTTCCTCACAGTTTAAGAGTTTATTATACACAATAAAACTAAAATCATATTCATATTGAGATATGAGATGTAAACAGAATGTAATTTTCCTATCAGGTGTTTTTATCAGGCAGGAAGTGATAAGAAAGGGTAAAAATAAACAAGGATGTAGCTCAGGAAAAGGAGTGGTCTCTTCACCTTCTGATTATGTTATCTGTTTCTTGTCGTGTGCTGATAAGGAAGTGGGCCACTATGGGCAGATATTTTCTGACAAAGATATTTTGTTTATCTTGTGGCAAGATAGTTTTATTGTTCAGTTTATCAGCACCTTTAGCCATGAATCAACAAGTAATGGCGATTCTGTCAGTCAAAACAGTGCATAGTATATTGTGGATTTCCCCAATATGAAACATAATACACTCTATAAAATTACTTATTTCCAAAAACTAGAAAATGGGTAAATTTTCATTTATTTTCAGGGTAAGATTCTTTACAGTTTTCCACAAAGAAAATATGTCATGGTTTTTAAATATATATACAATTTTGCTTAGTGGAATGTAATGCTCAAATTAGTATATAACTTTAAATAATAAATTTACCAGGAGGAAATTGCAAAACTTATAAACTAGAGAAAATTAAAATATTATCAGCCATTTTATGTGTGGTTTAGTAATAAAACTTTTCAAAACACAAATCACAACACAGTTGATTGAAATGGTCTCAATTTAATGTAATAGGTTGATATGAATTTTAGTACATCAAACACAAATAATAACAAAAACAAATGATAAGATGTTAATAATTGAAAAAAAACTATAGTTATTAAATAAAATAAATAATGTCTTTATTTTTGAAGCATTTTTACACATATAGTTGTTTTTAAACAAAAACTCAAGTCATTGCCAAGTACTAGGCTAAAATCACAAAACAAACTTAAATTTTAAAATAATCATATTCCAAATGTAGCTTAAGTTTATTTTTAAAAGATACATAGCTGAGTGCTTTGAAATTCTTTTGTAAATCTGGGGAGCAAAGTTTCTGTCTTTGGGTACCTCTAACATGCTGTCCTGGCGCGTGCAACATTCTCTAACCTCTGAATGAGCCAGCAGCATGTTCCTCAAATAAGTGGGTGTACCAGATAGCAGAATCTTGTGGACTTAACAAGCCACTTCCATACTAAAAATATGCTTTATTGGAAGTGTTTTTGCTTTTTTATTTGAGCTTTACTGACATGGTCATATTTCCTGAGACCATACACAAACCTAATGGCTGAGTTTTGCAGCCTTTGGAGTGAGACAGTGTTGTCAAGGGATAATCTACCTCCAAAGACTGGAAGCGCATACAACATTGCAGGGAAAATAATACTATTTACTATTTGTAGCTTGCTCTTGGAGCAACCCCCTAAGCCTAAATAAAACTCTCAACTTGCATATAGTGCTGCGGGTAACATTTCTAACATGAAAATAAAGGGTTAATGGTGTGTCTAATGTTACGCCTAGAATCTTTACAGTCTCAGATACCGTCAAAGGTTCCCCACTCAAAGACACATACAGCATATCATCCTTCATGATATTGTTTACTGCAGGAGGTTGGAAATTAACAATAGAGCATTTATTAGGATTTAATTTAAGACCGTGGTCATCAGCCCAAAGCTTGACTTCCAACAGTTCCGCAATCATTTGCTGAACAGCTAAGGCTACATTGGAAGGATGGTATGATAGTACAAGCTGAGTATCGTCTGTATACGAGTACAGAGGACAATGAGTTAGTACAGATTAAAGATCTGCTGTGTATAGAAGAAACATAATTTGGGTCCAAAAAGCTGCCCTGAGGCACCCTGAGACTATAAGTGACATTCTAGGAATGATTATTTGCTTTAGTGAGCTGAGTTCTCCCAGACAAGTACGAATCAAACCACATTACCGCATTACTACCAAACTCATAATAGTTCATCTTAGCAAGAAACATTTCAAAATTGACGGATTCGAATGCATGGAAAAAGTCAAGAGAGGCCAGACTACGACAGAGACCTTTGTCCTTACATGAAAACAGTTTGTCACTTAGATTCAGTAAAGCTGATATGGTGCTGAGGCCCTTCCTGAATCCTGACTGGCTGTCAGGCAAGATGTTGTTACAGTCCAAAAAGAAAACCAACTGATTACAAACAACTCTCTCTAATATTTTGGACATTGCTGGCAATATGGAGAAGGGCCTTAAATCAGACAAAAAAGACGGACTATCAATATTTGGTAGGGGTATAACAAGGCTCTTTTCCCAGTGAGAGGGGAAATGGCCACTGAGGAGAGAAAGATTGATTATATGGGTGATGGCGCTGATACAGAATGGACTGACAGCTCTTATCATTATATTCTTCACCTCGCTCTCACTCACTTTACAAAACTTAAAACTCGTTTTTACTCTGTCACTTGTTATATTTTTGTAAAAGGCGAGCCTTTTTACATTTACATTGTGGCCACTACCCATAGCAGCAAAGTAGCGCTTTATGTCATTGGGTGTCACATTTTTCATTCCAAACTCACTAAAATTATTGCCAGCATGTAATGTCGCCCATAAGTATTTAGAATCCTTACAATTCAACCTTTCCGCAAATAATCTTCAAGATATATCAAGATAATCAATCAAGATAGACACGCTTCATATCAAATTCTCTTTTGAAATAAAGAGCAACACCCCCACCAGTCGAAGGACCTCCATCCCCCTTGTTCTATCACTACGTAAGAAAGAATACCCTTTCAAACTGTAACATTCTGAAGACATATCCGGAGTCAACCAAGTTTCTGAGATTCCTAAAAAATCGAAATCAAAGGATTCAACTACTGACTATGTTATCTGTTTCTTGTCATGTGCTGATAAGGAAGTGGGCTACTATGGGCAGATATTTTCTGACAAAGATATTTTGTTTATCTTGTGGCAAGATAGTTTTATTGTTCAGTTTATCAGCACTTTTCACTCCTGACATCCCTGATACCAAAGCTATCACATCCCTGATAGATCAAGCTCGCTAAATCCGGTGTTAAGTGAGCGAAAATTGACATGATCTAATCTGGTAAAGGGGGTAATGCCATGAGGCCGTTTCCTGACAGTTTGGCAGTTGTGGATGTAGGGCTTTTTGGGATGGAGGACGATGGAAGAACCACAGACTGCTCAACCGGCATGGCAACAATACAAATTGCCTTTTGTACCTGTTGAAAGATGAACTTGCCTAGAAGGTGATTTCCTGTCCAGCCCAAGTGATGATAGTCACGGGCTAGGTGTTGTTTTTTAATAGATTGATTTGCTACAGCAAACTCAACTCCGGTTATTGCACATGATATTGAGTTGGTCATTGAAAAGTGCAAGGGACAAATCCGTTATGTCCCTTCAGTGCGATATATCACTTAAGATGACTTTTGACTTAGCTAAGAGATGCCTTGTTGCACACAAGTCAGCCATGCTATGTAGGGTTTGTTTCTTCCCCCAGCCTCCATTATACCCCGCACCACCATTATAGCCATTAATTAGATTGTTGGTACCAACATTGATATTATAATTCTTGGTTGGTCAGACTCGTATTTCAACAGATTTTGCTTTATATCCATTATTTTTGCCCCAGAACGCATATCAACAATAATGTCATTCTTGGCGCAGGGGAGGGAGGGGGAGGGAGAGAGAGAGACAGTGGTGGGGTTGGGTATTGTATATACATTGGTTTTATATACCTAATGTAATTGTGTACTACTACTGTGATGTTAGTGAACTTGTCTTCTAAGATAAGTTTGCTGATGACCTATTTCTCCTAATTAATATACTAATTCCTGGCCTACTGCTCTTTAATCTACCAAACATTTTCTTTTAAAATTTTGAACTTCCCATTAAAACAAATTCTAATTTAAAAAAAATCCTCTGATGTATGAAAGTTGTGGTAAATAATTTAGAAGGTGAATGAAGGTAAAGTTATATTTTTTGTTATAATGTTGTGACACACTGTGCAATATCTATTGCAATCATAAATAATAGATCAAAGGACACCAGTCGGATCTTTTCCATTAATTCACTACCACTACTTTTTTTTGTTTCTGTTAGTTCACTACCGCTTGATAAATATTCTATTGCTCTAAAAACTGTTCCCCAATCATTTTTATGTCCACTAAGGCATTCCTTATCCGCTAGGAATCCAATATCACTGGCCAATTCTTATCACTTTCCAAGAACTTACACACAGAGAGCGCATTCGGCGGTAAGTCAATTATTGGATTTACCAGTTTTTGATCAACTTTAGTAGCCACCTAACCGTAATTGGGATAAAAAAAGTAGTGGTAGTGAAGTAACGGAAAAAGTAGTGGTAGTGAATTAACAGAAAGGGGCCCACCAGACTTTCCTTTGTCTATTGGAGGTGTAATAAACTGTTCTCAAGCTGTGTGGTATTTATTACCTTTGTGTTATTTACATGAGTATTGGGTCAATATGTTTTCTTTGTCTTGAGCGTTTTATGATGCAAATTCTATTTACTTTAAATAAAAACTTAGGTGTTTTACCTGAATTAAATAAAAATTATAAGTGCCAAACAAAATTATGGATTTACTCACTTAGTAGTTGCAGCATTGTAGCTCACACAATACGGCGGAGTTAATAAACATAGAACTAAAAGAGATATGCAGCAACTAGGAATTTTTTTATTATCAAAGTGGTCAAGGAATCCCAACAATTGTGCATTGATCTTTGGCAATGAATACACATCTATACTACGCAAAAAGAGATAGGGAAATAGTCAGACTTCCTGTAGCAGACGAGTTTAGAGCCTGTTGCCACCATTCTATTTGTTGCTGCCAAACATTACAATGTGTTATTTGGAATGTTTACAGTATGCATCATTGTACAGGACTTTACTTTTATATGCATATTTTGACAGACATGATTTTACGTTTTTTAAGAAGTGAAACTGAATCTATTTCTCATATAATCGATTTTGAAGTTTTAATCATTTAATAAATGTTTGTAAATATAAAAACTAGTAAACAAATCAAGGCAGACCAATGGTACATGAGCAGTGAAGCATAGTGAAATATTGTCATCTGATCAGTCGAGTCCATGGCCTTCTACTGTCTTATGTCTAATAAATTAAGCACTATTCAAATAAAGGTGTATTTACATTTTAATTTAAACATTACATTGGTCGGTAGCGTAGTTGGTTCAATCCCAGCTTCATGTGCTAAAGGTTCTCAGTTCGATCCCAATCAGAGTTAATACATTTTGAGAAGGATCAGCTGATAACCACCGGCTGTTCATTTGTCATTGGGCTATTAATTAATGACACTTTCTAAGGAATAGTAGGCCTTAGTATGTAACAATGACTACATTCGCTCATATACACTCATCACATTCATTCGAAATCCATATTCGCCCATATCTTGACGATCGGCGTCTTATGAATAAATAAATTGTACTCTAATTATATTAATTTTGGAAAATATGTATTTATTAATACCACAATCTGCCTAATAACATCATCATCATCCGTTGGCCTTTCTGTTTACACGGGTTGTCCGAATATGCTTCATAACGCAGGTCATATTTATCCCTTCAAATTTGTGTTATGACTAGGTTCTGCTGAATATTATTAATTACACTTGATCATTTGTTCTAAGGAAAGAAAATAATGTGATATTCTAATAAAAATGTAATTCTTAGCCAGCAGGATTGCTACAATATCTAGACAGTAAAGAATCCGTGCCTGATGGAGAAGCAGAAGATGTCTTGCAGATCCGAGATAATCTAAAATTAGCTCTGGACGATGCAGCTAAGACGCAACGGAACCATATTGCAATTACAATTGAGAAACATAGGAGAATAATTGAGAAACATGTTGAGGTGAGCAATATTTGTTTTACAACTTAGTAACAAAAGTAATGTAATATAATTTTAGGTAGTGCTATTCAATATCCATAACAAACTAATTAACCAATACCCACTGTATATGTATATGTGGGGGGGGGTGAATACCACCGTATGTATATGGGTGGAAGAGGGCAATACTACTGTATGGGTACGTGGGGGGTGGGATATAATACCCCCATATGTGAATGAGTGGATGAGTTGTAGCGTGAGTGACTATTGAATGCCTATCCAATCAATATCAAGGAAACCCCTCCCATCCCTTCCTATTTTCAATTCAAGATATTAACAACAAAGTTGCTATATTAAACTGTTCATAACTTGTTCAGAATGAATATTGATACTGTGTGTACAAATAGTGTTTCTAATACACAATTTTTGTCATAAATCAGCATTAATTAATATTTATATATTTATAGGAGAGACTAGAGACTGACAGATACTTTTTGATTATTGCTAACCTTATTTAAGTGCAACATTATTATTTTTACAACTTATGTAATTTAATATAACAAAAAACATAAATGTATGTTGTTTTCCTTTGTAGTTAAATACTAAACACAATTAAAACTAATGAATATTTAAAATTAAGAAAACAGTGTTTTCAAAATTATATACACTACTGATATATTGGTTTATGGTGCATATGCCTTAGGGAATTTAATTAAAAGGGTGTACAGGAACTGTTTAGACCCGAAAGAGGAATAAAGGCAACAAAGGACCAGCTGAAAGGTATCAGAATACCTTATTGACACACTCCTGACCATGTACTGTGAAGTAGTTGGTCGTCAGCCCATAGGGTGACTTAGGGTCTTGGTATGTGCAGAGCTCGAAGTACTTGCACAACAGTCAGTTCATTTATTCACCACGTAATAGCTTGCACAAGATACAAATGTATTTCAGAATACTAGTAGAAGAGGGAGAGCACAAAGAAGTCTGAGATTAATAGAGCTTTTCTCCAAAAGTGTCAAACTAAGACTAAGTGAGAGTGAAAAGTGACTAAGCAACATGATTAGGCAGCATGCATGCCAGCGTTACAATAAATAAGCAAAGTAAATGCTTTGACTATTCAATTTGTACATGATGATACAAGTTAAATATTTATACATAAATATGTAATATAAATACTTAACAGTGTTATTTTTATCATTAATGGTTTAAATATAAATAAATACCTATTATTTATTGACTTTTTTTCTATACCATTCGTGCATATTTGTTCTAATGAAACATCATTCATATAATTTCAATTTTTAAAGATTCCATATATAGTTGAGATTTTCAAATAACGTCAGGCTCAAGCTTGGCTTTATAAAAACCCAGGTGCAACACCTCTAGTAATTATTAGTTTTCATGCAACAAGTAGCGAAGAATAAAATCTTTGTTTCTTGTGATCTGAAGAAAATCATATTTTTAGGATATTAATTTTTCAAAATGAATTTCCTGATTCCTCATCAGTTTTGTCATATTTAACTGCAACTATTTTATTATAAAGAAAAAAAACTATAACTTTTTCAACTTAACATTTTAAGCAGTATTGTATTTTATGAGAACAACATTTTTTAATGGTTTGGTTTTAATTGTTAACAAATTCTCTTAAACAGCATGTTTTAGAGCATTGGGGAACATCTCTAAGCAACACATTTGGCATTGAAAGAAAGAATGAGAAACCAAAAGATCGACCGATAGTTCTCCGAAAGCGTAGAGAACGGATCAAGAGTGAAGCCAACTGGAAACTCTTCTACTATATGTTTAATCATGATCATAAACTTGCCAACCTTATTTGGAACCATAAGGTAAAAACTTCCAACCAATTAGTACAGGAACTAAATTATAATGTATACCTATAACCCATTAATATTAAGAAAACTAAAAGGCAACAGTTAACAATACCAACAGCCACACTCTCTCTCCTTTTCCATCAGTCTTGGTATCACTGCTTTTCATCAATAGTTAAATGTGTTTAAGAAGCATTAGTTAACTATCAGTGTTAAATCTATTTCTAATTAGGCCAGTTTATTGAACAGCTGGAAAGGTCCCTTGTGAAACAAAAAGATTTGCATACTTAACAACAATAAGCCCAGAGATTTGCGTAAATGGCAGCAGCATCAAATATGTAATCACCCCACCCAACCTCAACTTTCTTAAATAATGTGCTTTTTACAGGGGAATGGAAAATTATTTTCATTGTAGCATAGCATTTTCACTGTAAATGGAAAATTAATGGCACTGCTAGTATAACTGATCTAAAAGTGGTACATGTATGTCGTAAGGGACTGTTTGGTATGCCAAGGCTAATTGGTTAATATAATATGATAACTAATTTATTTCTTTGCTTTCAAATAGTAGAGTTTAAATTATTATAGAATACATAGTTAAAAATAACTCTATTTACTTATATATTTTATATACTTTCATATATTATTTTACTTCTTTTTATTTTCAACTGTATCATTTAACCATATTGTTAAGGTAATGTATTATTTTGTTGTTTTGATCATGGCCTCTTATCAGAAGTGGGATTTATACTCCCTGTATTTTTCTTCTAACTGACAATATTCTGTCCTTTTCTGTAAAAGTCCTTTAAAACTCACTTTTCTCATATTTGTCTTCAGCTGGCATTATTTTGCCCTTTTCTGCCTGCCTGTCCTCTTTTCTTAAACCTGGCAGCTCAACTTTCTCCTTGTAACATATTCTATATGTAACTTATTTGTGACATGATCATTCTTGTAGACTCGAGAAGAGTTGAGAGAAGCCCTTGAGATGGAAGTACGACTTTTCTCATCTGACCAGGATCTTCCTGGCAATACACTCATTGCATGGAACCATAATGAGTTTGAAGTGAATTATCGATCTCTCAGTGATGAAGTCTGTATTGATGGGTATTACCTCAATTTGTTGCTAGAGCAGAATGTACCAGATTCGCTTACACAAAATGCGTAAGTGCTGAACTATAGTTCTTAACATAAATGCTCTTAAAAATAATTTTACAATAAATTGTGACTTTCAATAATATTTAGTACTATTTACTTCAGTTGCCTAACAGTTAAACATTTTTATATATTATTCAAGAGTAAATACTCAACATAAAGAATTAGTTTGTTGGTGCCAGAGCATATTAATGATTCTAACCCTAATAGGGAAATCAGCAAACTTAGTTGGGTACAGTAGGTGAAGCAAGAGACAAGGCATACGCAAGAGGGGACATAAGGAGGGAGATGAAAGTGACAACAAAACTTAGTTGGGTACAGTAGGTGAAGCAAGAGACAAGGCATACACAAGAGGGGACATAAGGAGGGAGGTGAAAGTGACAACAAAACTTAGTTGGGTACAGTAGGTGAAGCAAGAGACAAGGCATACGCAAGAGGGGACATAAGGAGGGAGGTGAAAGTGACAACAAAACTTAGTTGGGTACAGTAGGTGAAGCAAGAGACAAGGCATACGCAAGAGGGGACATAAGGAGGGAGGTGAAAGTGACAACAAAACTTAGTTGGGTACAGTAGGTGAAGCAAGAGACAAGGCATACGCAAGAGGGGACATAAGGAGGGAGGTGAAAGTGACAACAAAACTTAGTTGGGTACAGTAGGTGAAGCAAGAGACAAGGCATACGCAAGAGGGGACATAAGGAGGGAGGTGAAAGTGACAACAAAACTTAGTTGGGTACAGTAGGTGAAGCAAGAGACAAGGCATACGCAAGAGGGGACATAAGGTGGGAGGTGAAAGTGACAACAAAACTTAGTTGGGTACAGTAGGTGAAGCAAGAGACAAGGCATACGCAAGAGGGGACATAAGGAGGGAGGTGAAAGTGACAACAAAACTTAGTTGAGTACAGTAGGTGAAGCAAGAGACAAGGCATACGCAAGAGGGGACATAAGGTGGGAGGTGAAAGTGACAACAAAAAGATGCCAAAGGTATTAGATATTTAGGATGTTTCAAATTCAATTGATTAGTTTTACTTTGTACATTTGATATTATTTCTCCACTTGTATTTTATTGTGCAACACTTTCATCTACCAATTGAAAGAAAAAGCTAATGAGCTTCTTTTTTATATCATATTTTTATAATTAAAATATATATTTAAAATTTATATTTTTATATATTTATTCTATTTTTAACCTGTATAGTAAAATCAATGTATTGAGGTGCAGTTCTCTCTATTTAACTGAATCAACTTTTTATTTTGTTTCTGAATTAAAAATGTACGTTGTTTTCAAAAACTAATGTACATACTAAGTACTTTTCACTAAATTATTAGGATAAAACAGTTTTTGCTGTGGGCAAGTTGTAAACTAGATTTTTTTAATTTATATGTTGATGCTCAGTTTTATTTTAGTAGTGGTAATGAATTAACTAATAGTAGTATCATTTATGGATAGAGTAGACTTTTATTGTCAAACAGCCAAAAGATTAATATTTGTTGGTTGTCTGTCGGTTATTACTTTTACAAAAATAATTTACTAACGGGAAAAATAACCAATTGATTAGTTTGTTATTTAAACCACGTGGGTATCCTATCAATATTCAGCTGATGCCCACACACATTAATCTGACCATTTGTCTACTGTGAATTTCTGGTCCAAGTTCCTTATTAAACCCCTGTGTTTGTGCAAAATCCCAAAGCTTCATAAAGTTATGTTTATCTAAATGCAGACATTTATAAATCTTACATTGAAATAGCCTTTAGTCTAGTCTTGTCCTTAGTTTGTCATGGGTGTTGTGTGGTGAGCAATTGCTGAAAAAATGTTTATATATTTTTAAAATTGCTCCTATAGTTGGCACTTGTGGTGCAGTGCTGTAACCCAGCTACTTGGGGGCAAAATGTTAAGGAGATCGTAGGCAGATTTCATGCTCGGTCCTTTTAATACCAACATGGTACCCGCTTAATAGTTGCTATCGATGTGGACACTATGTAACAGGTCCACCAAATTGATGATTAAATTAATTAAATTGAATAAATAATAAATTATTTTAATGAAGAAATAGATATATTTAATTAAAATAATCAACGAACATTCAAGTAATATTCGGAATCCATTGTGAATTAATAGCCAACAAATATAGAGGAGTGGGCAGGAATATTTGTCCCAGGCAGTCGTTCAAAATCGTAAACAACATTCCTTTCATTATTGTCTAGACGGGTGGGGCAGACCTGTACAATCTTGTTGCAGAAGACGAGTCAATCTGGCAATCCAGAGAGGGGTCAAGTTAGCCTCAAACTGGTGTATAACCATGAGAGACGCTATTGGCTAACGGAAACTAGCCTCGAAATAAGAGAGATCTGATTGGCTGACGTCATGACTCTCTAAACCACGCTTTCAAGTGTAACGGACTGAAGCCACGCTAAACGTTTCAAGCTCGTGCACTTCTAGTAAATCTACTGAGGAAGCAACATGTAGACCCCTGGTGTTGCTCTCGACAGACCACATGTGTTACCGCGTGTGACCGTTTAAATTAAAACTAAATTCTTCAAAGTATGAACATATTTTTTTTGAAAAACAATTAAGTAATTCAGAGCTTTTTCGTATAATTTTTGTAAATGCGATACAAACCCTAGTTCATGAAAAATGAAGACCACGTGGAGCTACAAACAACTAAGTTAAAGATAAGTTTAGTTTTTAATTGAATATCCCATGTTTAAATATTGAGTAAAATAAGTAATTGAATAAATTTTTATTGTAATGAAATTTTGATGAAGAAAGTAAAAATAATGTAATAAAGTAGCTTTTTCAAACAAGTCTTGATTCATTGTAATTTACAGCCTCACCGATTTACCCACATAAAAACCCTGAGATAAGAGAATTAAATTAAATTTGCATAATTTATTATGAAATTAACCAAAATTTAAATTAACGCAACTCATCAGAAGAGTTATCGTTACAGATTGGCGACCAACCACGTGGGGCTGTGAAATACTTTTTGAATATTTTAAATGTATTCAAAGATGTTTAAAGACAATTTTGTAAGAAACTTGAATTTTTGAATTTTGTTTTATTGAATTAATTAATTAAATTTTGAAATTGTAAACTTTTGCATATTTGAACTTGTTGAATTCCAAAAAGACAATCATGTCTAAAATAAATAATGAACAAACCACTGAGAATGATTCAGATGACTCAGACATTTCTTTAAGTATAATTAAAGAAATAAATCAAAATAATAAACCTGATATGGATAGGCCAAGTTCAAACATGGAAAATACATTGTCAAATATACTGGAACTATTGGCAAACATGAATACTAACTTTAACACTAAACTTGATAAGATTAATGTAAGGCTAGATCAGACCGATGTTAAGATTAAAGAAATGAATAGTAACTTTGACACTAAACTTAATGAAATAAATGATAACATGAAAAAAATAAATAATGAAACTAATATGAGACTTGATGAGCTTAGAAAAGATGTCAATGATAGGATAAGTCAGTTTGAAAAAAACTAGACAAACAAATAGAAGACGTAAATATAGACTTTAATAAATATAGTGAAGTAAAGGAAAATAGTGTTGTGGATGAAGTAAATAATAAAGATAGGAAACAGGCAGTCAAAGTAAATAATGTTGAGGACAGAATATTGTCAAATAAAATAGATTTGTTGCTAAATATGAATAATAACATTAATACTAAACTTGATAAGATTAATGTTAGGCTAGATGAAACAAATGTTAAGATTAAAGAAATGAATGATAACAATAAAGTTAAATGATGAAACTAATATGACATTAGATTTGTTGGTAAACATGAATAATAACATTAATACTAAACTTGATGAGATTAATGTTAGGCTAGGCGGAACAAATGTTAAGATTAAAGAAGTGAGTGATGGCATGATAAAGCTAAATAATGAAACTAATATGAAATGTAATGAGCTCTTAAAAGATGTTAATGATAGGACAAGTCAGATTAAAGACAACTTTGTCAATAAAATAGAAAGAGTAAAAGTAGACTTTAATAAAGAAAGTGAATTAAAGGAAAATAGTAGTAATGAAATAAATAATAAAGACAGGGGACAAACTATCAAAATAAATGAGGTTAAGGATAGACTAAGTGAAGTAAATAAAACCCTGTTAGACAAAAACATAGAAGTAAATGTAAAACCAACTAAGGTAGTAAATGAATTAAATAATCAAATGAATAGGCCTAGAGTAAATGATAGAGTAGAAGAGCAAATAGGACATCTACACACAATGATAGATGACAAAATAGAAAAAATAGAGAAAGCTTTAGCACTTTGTAACACTGATTTTGAGTGTAAAATAGATGACTTTAAATGTCAGGTAAATGAAAAACAAAAAATAATCAGAAATAGGCTAGACAAATTGAGTGACTTCTTTGAGTTTGAAATGGATTTTATAAGCAAATATTGGGGAATAGATAAACAAAGGGAATATGAAACTAGATTGATGGGGGGTGAAAACTATAATTTGAACTGGGATGACATTATCAATTATGTAATGAGGTACTATAATATATCATGCTTTTCAAACTACAAACAAAAAAAAAAAAAAAAAAGATCTTAGCAAAAAATAAACTAAGTTTCTCGGATAATCCCATTTGTATAAAAAAAACTAAATTGTAAAATAGTTTCAATCAAAACCACTGATTTAAAGAAAATACTTAAAGATATCATAATAATAAACACATAGTAGTTGAAACAATGTAACATTAGTAATGATAGGAGATTTGTATAAAAATAAATAAATAAAGTATAAAAATGACTGTTAAAAGAGAAAATACTTAAAAGATGTCATAATAATAAATACATGGTAGTTAAAAGAATGTAACATTAGTAATGATATGGGATTTATATAAAGAAAAATAAACTGTAAGAGTAACTGTTTAAAGAAAAATACCTAAAGATGTCATATAATAATAAACACATGGTAGTTGAAAGATTGTAATATTAATAATAATATGAGATTTGTGATTGAGTAAGATATATAAAGAGATTCGAATATAACATTGATAATAATATGATATTTATGTTAGACCAAGATGACTTAAGGAGATTTCTTATAATACTTTGTTATTATAACTTGTTTATACTTATATTGATATGACTCAATGAATATAACATTAATGATGATAGGATATTTATGTGAGACCAAGATGATTTAAGGAGATTTTTTATAATACTTTGTTATTATAACTTGTTTATGTTTATATTGAATATGACTCAGATAATAATATGAAGATTGAGTTAAACTAGGATGATGTAAAGGAGATTTATTGTAATACGTTGTTATTACAACTTGTTTATGACTATTTTGATATGACTCAAGGATATGAAATGAAATGAAATGAAAATATATTTATTCCCCAAACATTCAAATGTATACATCAGTAAGTTAAATAATATTGTTCAACATAACAATACAAATAATACAAAAATACATTGAAAAATAATATAAGGTAATCGTTAAACAAACTGTCTAAAATAAAAATAATAGAAAACAGTACAGTAATTCCTTTTCATGGGAAAAGCCTACATGGGCATACTGCCTGTGCGTAGGCTGAATTGCAAGTATTTTTTTTTTTTTTTTTTTTTTGTTTCAAAAAGGACTACAATGTAATTGTTCTATTACAGATTATTATATAAGGGGAAAATATTTTAAATGTACGTCTATACTAACTAAAATATACTTAAATAAGAATAGAAGGTAAACAATATTTTATAAGAAGGAAAAAATATGTAATATTTATAAATAATAATAATAATAATATGAAATTTTAAATATGGAAAAAAGTGGTAGCACAAATTAATTTAATAATTAACACTTCAATGACATTGCAACTTGGAGGTGAGGCAATCATATTCAAAAGGTAATCACTGACATTATGTCAAGTTAGGAAGGGCCAGAGAAACAAGTGCATGCAGGATGATGCCCTGTGAATACTTCTCGCAATGATTACAAAACTGCAGTCATTGATTCTCGTCATCCAGTCTCAACACAAGACCCTCCAAATGAAAGCCCACTCATACAGCACCGGCCTCGGCCACAATTCACCCAGTGGTGGGGGGGGAGGGAGGAGTAGCTTGCATCAAATCCGCCCGTAGACACTAGTAATGACATTCTCTGCTCCCTCCAAACCTATTAGATTGATCCAATCAGTTACCTGTTTTTTGAATATATGTATTGAAGTACAAGAGAATAAATTAAAATTGGGGTTATTCCGTCGAAGATTTAAAAGCAATGCATGTGCAATGTAGACCGGAGTAGTAGTTGAAAATGATTTATTAATAGTCGGTGTAACAAAACCCACATTAGCAGAGTAACATGTGCTATAAGTGTGTAAAATTGGAGAGAATATAGAATTATAATGTTTGAATAAAAATAGCATTAAATGTTTAATAAAGAGTTGACGAATATTAAGGACTGATACGTCTTGGAATAAGGTATCCGTAGGGTAACGTCTGGCCTTACCGAAAGCTACTTTCAAAATAGACTTCTGTACAACATATAATGGTTCTAGAGTGCTTTTGTTAGCTCCTCCCCACGCAATAATACCAAACAACAACAACGATTGTATGTAAGCATAATATACGACTTTAATTTCAATGTCATTTAAAACTTCACGCAATTGTCTAAAAGCAAACAAATATTTTCGAATTTTAGTTTTTATGTATTGTATATGCTCCGCCCATCTCACACGGTGATCAATGATTACACCTAAATATTTGTAAGTTGTTACTCTCTCTATAGCCTCACAGTTACAGGTTGAACTTAGATAATCACCACATGAATGAATTGTTAGGTCACGTAAAGTATAATCAGAGCACTCCCTAAGAGATATGGGCATAAATTTTGTTTTTGATATATTTAAGGAGAGTGTATTTTGATCAAGCCATTGTTTTATAAACATTAAATCATGAAGAGCTTTAATTCTTGCATCCTGCCAATTACTACTTTCGATAAAAATAAGTGTGTCATCTGCAAACAAGAATAATTTACTGAACAATTTTAATCTTGAAATATTATTTATGTATATTAAAAAGAGAATAGGGCCAAGTGTACTTCCTTGGACCACCCCAAAATCTATAGGCAAGGCATCGCTGTTCACCCCACAAATAGACATAGTTTGTCGTCTTTCAGTAAGATAGCTCCTGAACTGTATACATTGTATGTAGTATTTTGAACTTAGATAATTCTGACATAGCTTAAAGTGACCTGCAGCATGGCTAGCCTCATTACTAGAGTCATGTTGCAGACACCAATAGATTAGTAATTTAAAACATAACATTGAAGAAGGAGGATGAGATATTGTAAATATGTAATTACAATTTTTGATAGTAATTATTGTAATTGTCATTAATGCAAAAAATAGTGATAGAAATCAAAAATTGACATGAGTAAAATATAATTGAAAATATGATTCACTATTGCAATATCGATAATGAATAACCATTAATGTTTAATGGAAAACTTTGTAAATATAATAATTATAATTAACTGTAAATATGTTAACTTGAAATATGACATAGCAACATCAGTAAATATATAGAGATGATTGAAACCCTATGCACAGGCAACATGTATGTATACATAAGTGATAGTGTGGACACTCTAGGAAGTAACAATGGGAATCAACCATTAGTGGTCAATAAGCAAGATCTGGGTATATAAGGAATTCTGCTTTTTCCCCTCTTCATGTACAAGAGCAATAGATGAAGGCCTGGCACGAGAAGACCATCTACCAGATTCATTGATACTGGAAAATCCCCTCTTACATCACACTGCCATAATGTGCAACGATTGTTCACAAGCAACATTTCTTCGCTTCAGTCCTCCTGGTCCTGGCCAATATCAATTGGATTCAAATTGGCTACCTTTGTCGAATCGTCGAAGTCGAGGCAAGATGCAGTAGAGGTGCCCTTCGTATAATAATCGTTTTCGTCCTCAGTGTTTATTTCGAACTCTGACTAACATTTCTCTAGCAAATCACTTGTAGGAAGTCCTTCTCTCCGTCGAATTATAGAGACAGTGAACTCATAATTATCGTCAAAAAATATTATTCCCACAAGTTCCTGACGAATTGATTCTGGTTTTTAACCTTGGAGATATCCTGTGGATGTGAGTGCGATCCGGTGCAAACTTTCCACGTGGCCCTCTCCCGGTTTTTTAAAATGAGTAATACTTCCTGATAAAAGTTCATATTTTACATACAACTTACAATGACTTACTTTGAAGTCAAGAAATATGGCAATATATTTTAAAATGTATTTAAATGAAACTTTAATTGTATATATTCTGAAACACTATTATTATTAAGTAAATTGTACTCCATAGATAATAAGATAAGGGTATGAATAACTTACAAATGTTCAACCATTGATGATGCAGAATTACAATTGTACTTGATTATAATTCTCTTATATTCTTCATCAGTATGCAAAATTTGATTAATAATTTAAATAATAATTTAACTTTCTTGAATTCATTGAAATATTTTTATAACTGACTACAAGATAATTAATATCAATGATAACTTGCATTAATGACAAAGAATCATTAAAACTGTTTTATTACTAATTAATAACAAATAATTTAACTTGTTCCTCTATAATTAAAGATTAATAATGTAATTGATTACATTTAATGATTTATTGATTTAGTGTGTAATGATTTACATGAATTTTTAGCATATAAGAAAAATCATGATTTGTTAATTACACAATTTGTTGAATGGGATTTAGAATTGTATTGTATATTAATAGATAGATTTAGTCCATTCTAGATATAGTTAATATTGTAAAACTTATCTGAACAACAACCAACAATTTGGGCGGAACATGTTAAAATTTAGATTTTTTGACTCGCGCTAACCGCACATCGCAAAAAATCGGGGGGTACTGTAACAGGTCCACCAAATTGATGATTAAATTAATTAAATTGAATAAATAATAAATTATTTTAATGAAGAAATAGATATATTTAATTAAAATAATCAACGAACATTCAAATAATATTCGGAATCCATTGTGAATTAATAGCCAACAAATATAGAGGAGTGGGCAGGAATATTTGTCCCAGGCAGTCGTTCAAAATCGTAAACAACATTCCTTTCATTATTGTCTAGACGGGTGGGGCAGACCTGTACAATCTTGTTGCAGAAGACGAGTCAATCTGGCAATCCAGAGGGGGGTCAAGTTAGCCTCAAACTGGTGTATAACCATGAGAGACGCTATTGGCTAACGGAAACTAGCCTCGAAATAAGAGAGATCTGATTGGCTGACGTCATGACTCTCTAAACCACGCTTTCAAGTGTAACGGACTGAAGCCACGGTAAACGTTTCAAGCTCGTTCACTTCTAGTAAATCTACTGAGGAAGCAACATGTAGACCCCTGGTGTTGCTCTCGACAGACCACATGTGTTACCGCGTGTGACCGTTTAAATTAAAACTAAATTCGTCAAAGTATGAACATTTTTTTTGAAAAACAATTAAGTAATTCAGAGCTTTTTCGTATAATTTTTGTAAATGCGATACAAACCCTAGTTCATGAAAAATGAAGACCACGTGGAGCTACAAACAACTAAGTTAAAGATAAGTTTAGTTTTTAATTGAATATCCCATGTTTAAATATTGAGTAAAATAAGTAATTGAATAAATTTTTATTGTAATGAAATTTTGATGAAGAAAGTAAAAATAATGTAATAAAGTAGCTTTTTCAAACAAGTCTTGATTCATTGTAATTTACAGCCTCACCAATTTACCCACATAAAAACCCTGAGATAAGAGAATTAAATTAAATTTGCATAATTTATTATCAAATTAACCAAAATTTAAATTAACGCAACTCATCAGAAGAGTTATCGTTACAACTACTAGAGAAGTCTGGGGTGTCCATGTTGGATGGTAGTCAAGGTTCGGATGTTGTGTAGGGAGGAGAACTGAGTGTCAGACTTGTCAGTTAGCTGAAAATTAGACCAGAACTACATGGTTCAGATTCCACATAAAGCCCTCATGATCCCCTAGTTGCCCTGGTAATTGGGCTATTAATAAATGGCTCTTTCTGAGGAACAGTCGATCTTAGTTATTAACAATGACTACACTCGTTAATCTACACTTATTCACCCCTCATAATCGCCCGTGTATTGACAATGAAGATAGGTTTTTTATAATAGAAGATAGAGCATCTGCAAACTTACCTGGAGAGTTGAGTAGAGACCATGAGATTTTTACATTGTTTATGAATTTTGTCATATTGCCATAAAACCTAATAAAGTAACTAAATAAAATATTGCTGAGCTGTATTATATTAAAATATATGTCAGCAGGTAATTTTACATAAAACCTCAATTTACTATTTCTAATTCACTATTTCCTTAAGTCACATTTTTTAAGAACAGTCGATCTAATTAGACAAAATTTTGATTTTTGTTGCAGTCGCAACTTCTTCAACAATCTGTACCATCGGTTCTTGATCAATCCCAAGATGGAGATGAAATGCACTTGTCTTCAAGCCATGACAATTGTTTATGGTCGTTACCATGAGGACATAGGCCCCTTTGCTGATACCAAGTTCATCGTGGGCATGCTTGAAAGGGTCAGTCAGTTACTTGTTTAGTTATACACTCAGAAATAATCGAACAGTTTGTGGAAGTTACAAAACTTAATTTTAACTGATTCATTTCTATTTCTATAAATATATATGTAATTAGAAGAAGTAAATGTATTGCATAATATAATGTTGATCTGCTGAAGCAATCGTGTCTTGATTACAACATTGATTTACATATGTTAAGAGATGGTTCTTACAATGAACTTAAGCCTCAGCTCGTTGTGATTTTTTATAAATTTGACCATCCAACTTAAAATTTCAAGAATATAAACTCTAACAACCAATTGTCAAATTCATTAAATTAAAAACGTTTAAAGATATTCTCAAAATAAAATTAAAAATAAAGAGTAACAATAGTTTTAAATCTATATCAAGAATTTTGAATGTACCAGAAATGTTTTGTATGGAAATATTTTGAAAATTATTATCTTGGCAAATTTTATTAGTTTGTTACAAAATCTTATGTAATGTACTTTTATGCAAGTTTCCAATTTTATCTAGTCAATACAATGTAATATCAGTTTTTATTTTGATAATAAAATCAAATAGCTGCTTAAATTACAAGTTGTCTCCAGAATTCTCAGCCGCTATGTTAGATACTTGTGAAACAAAATATAAATATTATAAATTAAGTGAAATATCAATGTTGAAACATAATCTTGTTTTGGTCAGATTTTGTCTCCTATAATCTATATACAAGTTGTCAATTAAGTCTGAAAATGGCATCTCAGTTTTCAAACAATTACTGATAAGAAAATGTCACGTAAATTTACCAATACCATACCAAAAAAATCCACATTTCTATTTTTAATATCATCAGGGGGATATCCTAGTGAGGAAGTCTTGAAAATCGTAAACGAAAGCAAAAGTCAAGCTGTACATCTAATTAAAGGGCTTGTTAGTAGAGCACAATGCTGTAACATAGACCTCAAAAAGTTCATTCGTCCAAAAGTAAAAGCTGTTAAAGATTTTTTTCATTTTATTTAAGAGAACAAGTTAAATTGAAATATGAAAAGAAAAAAAACTTATACACTAAATTATATGTAAAATACCTTTCAGACAAATCAACCGTTTGAAGTATGGTTTGCAGCGTTGTGTTCTGCTATTAAAGCACTTTAATGTGATGTAAAACTCGACCTGCTTTCATTAAAGATTTTCCAAGACTTTCTCCATTGGACGTCCCCCTGATGGGATGAAGAACAGAAAGTTGCTTGAAAATGGAAATGTGGATTTATTAGTGTAATATTTACAGGTTAAATTTTGGGCACTAGGCCTAGAATTTCAGTAGTAATGAAAGGAAAGTAAAGCAGCATACCTGATAAACTTGGTAGACTGGTACACTGTAGAGAGATACACAATCACAACACAATGATGATTATTCACTCACTATTCAATTCTTTGTGATGTGATTGTGTCTCTATCTACAGTGTACAAGTTTATCAGGTATGTTGATTTCCTTTCATTTCATTATTATTCTAATATTTATAAACTCATGTGACATTTTTTATCAGTAATCGTTTGTAAGCTGTGAGGCCGGTTCCAGACTTAATTGACAACATGAATGGTTCTAAGTGCTTGTTCTAATTACTAATTTTGAAGCCTGATAAATAAGAACTGACATATTATATCAACCACCGTCCCTCCTATTTATACTCACATACCGTCTTCTGTTCTAATTTCTTATTGCTAATGAGGATGTTTACTGCAAACCTCTCTATTCTATCAATAATATTTTTACTATCATTAATAAATCAGTGTATGGGTGTAAATTGCAATTAATTCATAAGCATTATATACATGTATATTCTTCAAAAACTTTACTTAGAAGCTCACATGGGCCTGCAGGCCTGTTCATGAACTTAATGAATCAGCGAAATACTAATCTATTGGGGATTCAAATGTTGGGTCTTGGACTCTGCAGTCCGAAGTGTTACCACTGAGCCACCACAACAACGACTTGTTTCTAGATTAATCATTAGTGTGCAAAATTCTTATTCTTCATAATCATTACATTTTAGAATGTGTGTCTGTCCTTTAAGCCCATAGCATTTAGAAAATAGCTCTGGAACTATGAGATTAAAAGCCAACATAAGGTGGCAATCATTACCAAATCCCTCCTAATATCAGAGCTATTCTTATTAATATTGACAAGGTTGTTTGGTAAGTTTTTGTAAGTTAAGAAAGCTCATGAAAAGATGAATTTTGATAAACACTTAAACTAGCATAGGGGAGGTTGAGTTCCCTGTTGAGGTGGTTTCTGGAAACCTGCAATAGTCTCTCTGAGGTAGGTAGGCTTCTGAGATACCATTGCTCACATTCCATGTCTAAACTGGACTATATCTAAGCTCGTTCCAGTTGTATGGTTTTTAGTCAAAGATTCTGCAATAAAAAAAAAGTAAGGCTTTGATGGTACAGAAGTTGTCACTTTAATGCATTGTGGTGTTGTTTTGCCTCTTTCTTGAACTAACCTCCGTCTATCTTTATTATCGAGTAACTGATTTATTTTTTTAGTTTATTTGAAAAAAGGTTATCTCTACCATTATAAACATTCTACTCTACATCAATAGTTTAAACCACTTGGATAACTGTAACAAAAAAATCATATTCTATATTTAATGTACAAAAGTAATTTAAATTTATAAAGAAATTTAAATATTATAATAATTTAAGGTTATATGATAATATTATAAAAACAAACATCAAACCCAATAAACATCCTTACTATTTACAGGAAAACGTTACACTGAATACATCAGAATTTATAAAACATCAACCATATATGACCCCTACTCTGTTACTCATGAGTTTATTTGGTGAAAAATATCCTGTTGTCAAATACTTATTTTGATTTCATGATCAGTGTGGGGATCGCACAGAGAGAGACCGACTTGTGTTGTTTCTAGACAAGCTGATCCTCAACAAGCAAAACGTAAAGGCATTGTTGGATGTCCATGGCATTCAAATACTGGTAGATCTGCTGACTCTGGCCCATCTCCACACCTCCAGGTCTGTGCAAACTAATTTACTGTCAACACGCTATTATAAAAGAGATGTTTTGTGTTGGTATGTTATTTAATGAGAAACATTTCCAGACATAATAAAATTGTGTTAAAGTGTTAGTAAAATAAGTCATTTAGGCCCCGGACAGATGATCAACCATTACTTATGTGCTTCAGTCCCCACATCTCCCACGTCAGAACGGTCGCTTAAAATTTCGAAATCCACCTCTACATACTGCTTTACAGTTGAGCAGATAAAATTTTCTGGTCAAGGCTAGCTGGGCCATAGCTTGGAACAATTTTGATGGACAAAATAATTCCCTTATTATCGATCCCTCAATACCTGTAGGTGAGATGATTTTCCTTGTAGGAAACGTACACTTTGGAATAACTTTCGAACTGGCGTGGGCAGATGTAACTACTGGAAACATAAATAGGGATTGACTAGATCAGTCAAGTGATTGTGGGGAGTCTATCCAAACAATGGATTACATAGTTACAGAGTGCCCTCTCTGCTTTTTTAGGTAGCCTAAGTAGAATCAGTGATTCAGGTGTAAAATGGCTTGATGGATTGGATTTAGCGTTGTCACAGGAGTCACAAAAAAAAAAAAAAAAATAACATGACTCTTGGCTCTTGTTCTAAATATATATTACAGCTTTTTTATAGTTTACAAATGGTAGCTGATGTCAAACTATACGCTATATAAATATCTCATCGGTTTAGCAGCTCCAGTCTCCCAGGTGTGCTGACAAGCCTTCTTCATCTTCCCCTGTCCTGCTACAGGGGGTATTCTGTAAGGATTACATTCTCCCTTATGACATCCTTCCATTTCTTCTGTGCTCCCCTTCTCAATTTCCTTTTCAAGCCATTTTTTTTTTTTTAGTGTCCAGACCATCCTAGTCTTCCAATTTTTATCTTTTCCTTGACTATCTTGTATCATTAAAACTGTTTTCTTTTGTCGTATTTCTAATTCTTTCATGAAGTTTTTTTCATAGTTTTTTGCTGTATTATAATAATAATAATATTATTGATATTAATAACATTCTGGACTTTCCTTGTTTTTTATAACTGTACCAATAAATACTCATGATTATTAACTAAACTGTGACATGTGAAAATAATTAATTGAAACATAACTGATAGTAAGTCCTGTTGCAGAGCAGTTGTGCCAACACAGACAAATGTAATTGAGGCCGGCCAGGGCATGACTGAAGACAACGAGAAAGAATGGCACTACACTGTGGGCTCAGAAAAGAAAGGACCTGTCACTTTCCAAAAGGTACACAGAGTTAACAACTGTTTATATGATCTGTAAGAATGTTGACCATTTTAAAGATATATCTGTCTTTATCATGACCTAATTTTAGACTCCCAAAAGTGACTTCTGATTTCTAACATCTACACAAGACAACATGCATAAGTGTAGTTGATTGTAACAATAAAGCTTAAAAACTCCAAAGTTCTATTTAAATATTATAATTCTGAATCCCCCAGCAGGAGTAGTAAAGAAATTACCAAAAATAAAATTGCAACTCTAGAGAAAAACTTATAGTAACATTCATGACTTTTTGTCATTATTTTAATAACACTAAACATGAGGATTTTCCTGTGGTAGGATTGAAATAAATATCTTCAAAAACGTTGTCCAAAAGAAAAAAAAATATATGGAAACAATTCATCATATCTTCGATTAACCCATGATTTTTTATAAAGGTAATACCTTTAGTGAGAGACCCATTTTTAAAATAAGTACACCATTCTGTTATATTTATTTAGTTCAATTTAATACCTTTGAATTAGTAATTATTTAATAAGTACTGTTTACCCGAGCCTTGCTGCGGGATTAACATATAAACAGTAATGTTTTAATATGTTCAAATTATATATTATATATCATCAAGTGTTGCCTGATGATGCCAGCTTTGCTGGCGAAAGGCCTAGTTAAAAATTAAAAATATATTGGTTTTATTGTAAATTATATAATTTGAACATATTATTAAGTGACCAATATCAACTCTCAACTTCAGTAATGTTTTAATTTATTTCTGGTAGCTTAATGTGCCAACGCTCGTGAGGGAATTCCGGCCTTCAGCCTGGCTTGGGAACTCTGTCTTTAGCCCCTTTATGCAACTCGGTCTGTGGCCTCATGAGGAAGCTCGACCTAAGGCTTTGCTAAGACACTGTATAGCTCTATTTGTGGATCTCGGTCTGAGGTCTCGTGAAGAAACTCGGCCTACGGCCTCACAGGGCCTTTGGAGTGTATAAATGAATTTAGGTTTATGGGGAAATGGAGCCCACAAACATAGTCTTTTCTAAAATCTGAATGATATATTAGGAATTGAGAGAAAAATACCTTTTACCGGATACTCCTCTTGGGTGTGTTTTAAAAGTTTTCAATTAATTTGTTTTTTTAATATCTGATCATTAAATTAATTAAATAAAATAACTCCATAAGAATAATATTGAAACTTAAAATACCAGTTGGGTGGAGCCCTAAAGTCGAATATAATTGAAATCACACCAAGTTTACTCTACAACTTTCCGGAAGTTAACTCTACAACTTTTAACCATACGATGAACGGGATTATAATATAAGTAGCATGGACATAATTGCACTTCATTCAGTCAAAAATTAATATACTGTATGAAATGCTAGTAAATATTTTAATAAAAAATTAATTTATATACCAAAATTTCATACAGCATATTAATTGTTGACTGAATGCAAAAGTCAATTTCAGTAACTACTTTATTACCAATAAATAAAATACAACAGACGTTTATATAAACAAATACAAATAAGTTGCAGAAACATTTACATCACATGTTTCAAATTTTCCTTTCATTTGTTTTGTTAGTAAACAAATGAAACTAAAACTCCTCGGTTAGTTTTCCAAAATTTTCCAATTTCCTCGTGTTTTTTATTTCTCTTTCCTGAAGAACGTTCTACCAAAATTAGGAAACTTATAAAAAACTATGCAGAAAATCTGCTAAGCCGTTGTCAAGTGATGAGTGACAACGAATTTCAGGTACTCATTTTTATATACTAATATAATATTATTTAGTATTAAATCACCTAATTTTTTAGCCCAAATTCTAATGCATGGGATGAAAAACACAAACTTGCACAACTTTTAATTATGTTCTAAGTGTGCATGGGCGGGACACTGTCTCCTGTCTTTGCACACGTGTAAAACGGAAATATCCTCAGTTTGTCGCTCCACCCAAGCATGTTGTTTTTATCGCTTATAGTCCTTTGTTTTGTTTTGTAAATTTTATAGTTAGTTTTTTAGTGAATATAGCAGTTTTATTTTACGTTTTTGTGTATATATAATATAGGAACACAAAATATATTTTTGCTGGCACGGTAGCCCATTGGTTAAGGCTTCAGACTGCGGAGGGTAAGGTTCAAAGTTCGAATGAGCCAACGGTCGGTACTTCATTCGTTGAATAAAGTTTACGCACAGGCTTGTAGCCTATGTGAACTGGCAATTAATTTTTAAGAAAAAAAAATAAATAGTTTTACTTTATTTTAGTTTTGTACACAAAGACTGTGTTTTAGTATCGTATATAGAACGTGTTACAAGATTAGACCTACTTGTAATGAACAATGGAACATCCAGACCATTCAGAATTCGGTGATTTTGTAATTGGTGTTAGATACATCATTTTCAAGCACATTCCATGATGACGAAATGCATAGTGAGGATGAAGATGTGATTTTGCACAATTTTTCTAATGACAGTGATGATGAAAGAAATGTTTCGAGCAGTGAAATGAGTAGATGTTTCGAACACTCCTCAGTTATGCCTAACAACACCAGGTCCCTCTGGAACAGTGTCTAGGACAATTTGTCTACCCAGAGAACACCCACAACACCTGCTGAGCATAAGTGGACTGATGGTACAGACAACAACCTTGGCTATAATCATACTGTTCCAATTTATGACATACACACAGACTCCCTCAGTCTTTTGATGTTGATACAGAGCTATTAGAGTAATTTTACTTATTTTTTTAACGATGAAATTTTGGCATATATTTATAGTGAAACAAATATGTATGCACATAAATGTCAAGGCAAACCTGACAAGTTCTGTTTAATAATGTCTTATTTTACTAAAAAATCGTAAAGACTAACATTAAAAGTTCATAAGATTTTGATTCATCACAATTTATCCTTCAACTGCTGCTATAATGTTAGCAGTTTCTTACATACATATGAATGTATCAGATGAAGGAGCTTTGGGGAAGTGGAGAGTTAACAATGAAGACAAAATGCTGGGCCCAGGGTCTGGACACATGGAAGCTGCCACACAACATCCCCCAGGTCAAGTGGACTTTGTTTGCTAAAAACTCTTCTGTCATGAATGAAACTGAGCTTGCCACTACAATACTCAATATGTTCATCAAGATCTGCCACTTTTATCCAAGCAGGCAAGTGAATATCTACTCAGTCAATTTGTCACTCATTATCTTAATTCGTTGGCTTGCTTGGTGTCATTGTTAAAAACTAAAGCTTCCAATGTAACAACCACATCAAGATTTTGTTACATTACCAAACATTTTGCCTATACTGTGATGTGACATCCTCAGATATTCTTTCTTTTCTTATTTTATTAACATATTAATGACGTGTAAGCATCCCATCTATGTATCATTAATTGTAAGGATTCAATCTGCTACTTCGTAAGTGACCATCGTAATGCTTTTGTTTGTTCTGTATTTATTTTTGTTCAAGAACTGCAACACTTGATTTTCTTGAGTGGCATTGCTGGTACAACTGCTTTAAGATTTTGATATAAAGAACATAAGGAAAAATTCTGTTAAATTGTAATCATAAATTTAATTCCTCTTTAAATTTATTCTGAAATAAACAATACTACAATGATTCTAAAAGAAAAAGAGCAAGAAGATTAATAGCAATGAAAAACTAAGTTGTTAATACTTTCCGATCTAAAGCTGTCCGCATATTGCTTTTGAAATGTGTTATAATAATGTGCAATATTATTAAATGAAATTTTTTTGTTATAGTATTTCAATAAAGTTTTAAATACTGTCATTAAACCTTAACATTTTGGTCATTAGAGGTAATTCACTGAACCTGCCATCTTCATATCTTGATGGTCATAAACAATGTATAGTAATAACAGCCAAACACTATGTCCAAAACACTTGGAGATACATCACAAATAGAGTCCCACAAGCCCTATTTTGTTTCATGTTAATGATCAAAACATACTAAACTAACTTAAAAATAATAGACTAACAAATAGTTTTTTTTTTTTTTTTTTTTAATTTAGTTGAAACTAAATCAAGAATAATAGTACAAAACTAAACCCATAAAATGTTATTGAAGTGTATGTGAATGCGTAGAATTATTCACAAGTGCATGTATGGAATAGAATTATTTCTCTTCGAACAACAGATACACAAAGCTCTCATCAATATCATTTACTGTTGTAGGGATTCTGATGGAGCTGTAATATGGCCAATACCTCGGATTAAGCGGGAGCTAACAGCTAGCCAGTGCCTGCCCCACTTAGTACAGTTGTTGTTGACCTTTGATCCAATATTGGTGGAGAAGGTGGCAACCCTGCTGTGTCTGGTTGCTGAGAACAATAGTCATGCAGCTAACCTCTACACAACAGGGATATTCTACTTCATTCTGATGTACACAGGCTCCAATGTGCTGCCTATTGCACGTTTTCTTCAAATGACTCACATCAAACAAGCCTTCAGAGGGGATGAGGTGTGACATTTTATATTGCAACAATCAAATGCTTTCTTTTTAATTTCTTTGTCATAATAAAATGTTTTTAAGCATTATTTTACGATATTAAACAAGGTTTGACAGTGTCGAAAATCTCAGAATCAGAAAATCCTGAATATAAATAAGCTAAGAATGCTTAAAAAAGTAAAATTATACACTAAAAATATTGTCCATATTTTAATGCTTCCTGAAGTGAAGAAAGGAAGAACCAAAATTTTAATTGGCTCAATATTTGGTGATCCTTATATTCTTTTTCTAATTAATTTTCAAAAAGTTATAATGAGAATTTTTCATTGAAAAATAGTAAAATTTACTTCATTTGATAAAAAAAAAATGAAACTTTTGTTATGCAATGTCTTTTATTTCATAATTCAAAAGTGGGATTTCTCCTGACTAGTACCTAGATGAAAGCACGTTGCAATAGTTATTTTAGTGTTAAATATGCAATATTTAACACGTATATTTAACACAAATAAATAAATGTAATATTGGCAAGCACAAATAAATAATAAATGTAATATTGGCAATGTAGAATATAATGCATCTTTATCTTCATTGCTGGTCCTTCCCCTTCTAAGAACTGTTTGTTTTAGAGATGTGGACTTCTTAAAAAATTTAAATTGTTTAGGGATCAGTTGGTTTTATAAAATATTACTGGTTTTTAGGCCAATTCTTCTGAGCTAATGCAGCGCAGTGTACTAAGCCAGCTGTTACCAGAGGCCATGATTTACTATCTGGAGAACCACGGAGCTGAGAAGTTTGCTCAGATATTTTTAGGAGAGTATGACACTCCTGAGGCTATTTGGAACTCAGAAATGAGGTAAAACCAGACTTTATACATTGGATTTTACATTATTTATAATGTACTATTTCAATGAAAGAGTAAAGTGTAACATAATTTTTCTATCTAATCTTAACATTGTTCTAATAGCCTTTTTTGACATTTTAAAATTGTATTTAAATTTTCTTTTATAGTTGAACCGTATAAGCAAATTCCATATGAAATATGAGCATGAATAAATGAGAAATATATAGTTTTTAAGGTATTGCATAAATATGCCATTTTATACAGAGCATATATTCCTCAGTTAATATTTTGTAATACCTTCTTAATATGTTCATTCCAGTTTAAATGATTATCTATTATAGGACCCAAAAAATTTTAACTGCACTCTTTATCTATTATTTTTTCATTTATATTAAGGAAAGATTCTAATTTTTTCTATTCTGTGGAGTTTTAAATGTAATAGATTTTTATTTGTATTTAATAAGACATTATGGCTGTTTAAAAAGTTTTTTAAATTTAACATTTCTAAATTAGCTAGAATCTCTATATCATTAACGGTTTTGGCTGACAAACATAGATTAGCATCGTCCGTAAACAAACAAAGATTCCTCTCAGGAACACTTGCAAGTGAACCTGCATATTTTTAATATAACATATAAATAACAAGGGGTCCTAAATAGATCCCTGAGAGACTCCAATCACAACACCCTGATGTTTTGATTTAATTCTTAACAATCTTTTGTTTTCGGTTAAATGTGGTATTTCTACATACTGATATCGGTTTTCCAACTAAGACTGAAATCATTCTAAAGATGTTTTCCCTATTCCCAAAGATTTTAGTTTATTAATTAAAATTTTGTGGTTTGCTCGGTTGAAAGCTTTTGAAATATCCATTAAAATTCCGGTTGTTACGTCTCTTTATACACAGAATCAATAATTGGCTCTATAAATGATACTGCTGCAGTTGTTACTGATCTGCCTCGCCGAAATCCATGTTGAATATCATCTATAAGATTGTAACTACTTAAATATTCCATTAATTGATTAGCACAAACTTTTTCATATATCTTGGATATAGTTGGTAGTATAGCAACTGGTCTGTAATTAGATTTTTCTTTTAAATAGCCCTTTTTATGACCCGGGATACTTAGGAAAACATGAAATGGATAGTGAGAGTGAGAGAGGCTTTTAAGGCTGAAGAATAAAGATGGTATTCTCATAAAAAAGGCCCTTTCTGAAGAATATTGATCATCTGAACAAAAACAATAAACCTTTTCTAAGTTGATAAAGAAATTAAATGTTTTTGTATATGAAACTCCACCTCATATACAGTTGTCATTATAAAACCTGTTTTGAACACGTTACCTGTCAGCCAACATTGCAGTATACTGCCATTCTCATAAGTTCCTAAACAACCTGTAGTCGCCGTGAACTGCCGACTGCAGAAAATGTTACATGGTGGCAGTTCACTGATGCCTAGTATCCTTATGATGTTATTTTCCTAGCGGGGAAATTTCCCACACAAACTCATCTCTCAGAAGGAGGTTTCGAATGATCGCCGTCGGAATTGCCCAGTACGGAGACGTGGGATAATTCCAGGGGTCGGATTTAATGCGTCATACTTAAATATCGCGTTGGGTAGCTCAGCTTTAGGCTCAGCTGATTAGCAGCCGTAAGTTCTCATCATCGCTACCCCACGACGTTTAATAAAATAAAATTTAAAAAATTTGTAAAAAAAATAATTAGTAAAAATACTAATTAATGGGGTTGCCACACCTCAGCCCTGATGACGATTAGGGCTAGGGCTACACCCTAGAGTGAACAAGGTTATTATGCTCATTGGTCAGATGAATTAATGTAACTTAAAAACAATAGAGCGTTACTGGAGTTAAAAAAAACTTAATTGACATGCAAGGAATCAAACCCAGATCTTATTACACGATTCATTAAATTAAAACATGCAATAGAGCATTGTTAAGAATAAAGTTTAGTAACAGATCTGCAACTGACACATGTGCTTGTTCACAAGGGATGCTGTGAGACTGCTTGCATGATTCTTTTGGTGTGCCTGTGAGCTACAAGCATATAGGACACTATGGTCCTTGCTTACAAAACGACCTTCGTGTAAGCAGAGACAGGTCTATCTCTGGAATGCTGTTATCCGAAGTAGTTTTTTACTAACCAAATGAATCAATAATTTAACCCTTTGAGGACCGAGAAAAAAAAAGTGCTAACTGATTTTTTCCCCCTCACTTT
This sequence comes from Stictocephala bisonia, assembly GCA_035578905.1. NCBI lineage: Eukaryota > Metazoa > Arthropoda > Insecta > Hemiptera > Membracidae > Stictocephala > Stictocephala bisonia. The sequence continues at coordinate 597,310 of JAQJVL010000204.1, read as the reverse complement.
TTAAGTGTGACATGTAAAATATTTAGGTTGAAAATTTGGAGTTATGCAAGTCTTTGTAAATTTATAAAGACTCATTAACTTAAACCCTATTGTCTTATTCCTGAGTATCAATCTGGTCAACTCAATTTTAGCCCACAGGTATCATTACCCATCCACCCACCCATTCATGTACAGTGATTTTGACCTACACACCCACCCATGCACGTACAGTGGTATTGACCCACCCGTACACATACGGTGGTATACTAAACGGCTAAAGGCTGACATTACAGGATGCAATGTTATTCTGGTTGCCAGCAGAGCAATCACCAGAATAATAAAAAAAAAAAAATGTTAAAAGGCTGAATGTTTATATGTAATGTCTTAATTGTACTATAATGTTGATTAAAGAATAAAAAAAAACCCTGAATTACAATGTTAAATTACGATAATTCACGATATACAATAGGAACTATGCTACTCAAGATAATAAAATATTAAATGTATGACGTATAAAATATTAAATGTGTAAGCCTTCTACAAGTACTATTAGTAGCCAACTAATCCAACTACACAAAATACATGTATGAAGCGATCATATCGGGAGTACCAAGCCAGGCAGGACAAGTTGGTTCTAAGCTCACCAAATGAATGCCTGCCGGCACTGACCTCTCTGTCAAAGAAAACTAATCAGGGAGGGCAGAATCGGTGGATGGTGTTGCAGAGGTTGGAGGGGAAAGCTGCGTTTCACCGAACAGCTGATTGGAGGTCCGCCGGCAGGACATGAAACAGCTGGGCGAACGAGTTTAATATTGTTGCTTACCTTCCTCAAAAGTTAGCTCGTTACATCCTATTTCTTTTTAAATCAAGCATATAAAAATGCTCTATGTATAGTACATTTTATTACTCAACTTTTTCAAAGGTCAAATTCTGTATAATTTTACTGAATTTTTTAATGGTGGAATCTTTTTTATTTTTTCTAATTTTATGTTTAAGAATTTTAGGTCTGGTTTGAAACAATTCATGTAGTCTGTTTTTTTACTATCCTGTTGTTTTGATTTTTAAAACTACAGCTCATTAGAAAATGTTTCAATTTAGAATTAGTTTTTCTGAGAGATTTTTAAAACTGATTTTTGAGACCCATAAACAATTATTTCCAAACATAAATAAAATACATCTGCTGGCTTTCAAAATTCATTTTTATGACTAGCAGAAATTGCTCTTTTTATATTATCAATCAAACAGAAGAAAATACATCAGTACACTTACTTGAGAACAATGTTTTTAATTTTTATGGCATACAAACAAACAAAAAATATTTTTTTTACTGTAGTACCAGGAGAGAGCTTCGCTCAGTTGAATTTTGCTACCTGAAGAGGATCTGAGGATCGTTTGTTGTTGCTCTTCCTTGTAGGTTATTACGAGGTGTGTTTTTAAAGTAAGTACCGTTTTGGAATCCCGCCGCTGTAGCGCTGCGGTCGGCGTTCAGCACATGCGTGCTGGGTACTACTATCTATTGGCAAGTCACAGCCGCCATTATGGATCTAATCAACTGTATTTAAGGTCATTCATGACTGTTTAAAATTCCTCCTCCGGTTAAAAATGCCGCCAACTGTGAATTATGCGCTGTGTACGTTTTCATAACACTAAGGGTGTGGAAGCAGCTGACACTCATTGTGAGTATGTCACAGTGACAATTAATTTGGTTTAAAAAATCATAACCATCACGATTCAAATGTTCTAGGAATGTTAGAGAACTGGTTAAACATTTTTTGTGTGATTCTTGTCAAACGTTTGTTTTATATATTCTCTGTCAGCATTTTGGGAACCTACCTTAAGCATAACTTTCGGTACTTCAAACAGTCTGTCACAATTTCAATAATCGCACTTCTTAACACTTGAAGACAACTACATAATGATGCAGTTGTAAAGCGTCTGTTTTCTCTAACGTTTTTCATCAACATTTTGCACCAAGTCATCAGTAATGAGTGAAGGATTCCGACTTAGTTCATCATCATGCACATTTGCACAACCTTAAAAGCTCTCACCCATTTCCATACCATCCCATCACTCATTCTGTTTTCTCAATAAACTTCACAGATCTCTCGATGAATGTCAGTATGTCTTTATTGTTATGAAAACTTATCACAACATGTACTTTACAGTTGGCGGCATTTTTAATCAGAGGAAGAATTTTAAACAGTAATAAGCGACTTTAAATTCAGTCAAATGGTTCCATAACGGCGGCTGTGGCTTGCCAAAAGATAGTAGTATCTAGCACGCATGTGCTGGACGCCGATCGCAGCGCTACAGCGGTGGGATTCCAAAACGGTACTTACTTTAAAAACATGCCTCGTAATAAAATTTCGTTTCGGAGGTATTCCGCGTTTACCTTTAGCCGCTTTGAGGAACTTGACCTCGCCAAGACTGTCTACAACAGGCATCTTAGTGGAACTCGGCTTAAGGCCTTGAGGTGGAATGTTCGTCCTGTGGCCTCACCAAGGCACTCTGCTACAGTCCCACTTGTGGACCTAGGCATGTCGCCTTGTGAGGAAGATAGACCTACGGAAATTCTTATGTATAAAAGCATTTCTTATCTTATCAGTGATGTTAACAACATGACAACACTCTTTAACATTTTACAGTTTGAGATTTTTTCAAGGGATATGTGTTTCTAACAATTATCTTGCAGTTCCATTAACAAGATGTATGATAGAAATTATAATAAGTACAATAATCTGAAAACTCCTTCTTTGACAAGTTGAGTTTTTAACTCTATATGGATTTGAGTCATCAACAATAACCTGCCCGTCCATACACCTATAGTGGCATTGACCCTCCTGCCCGCCCATACACTTACAGTAGTATTGGCCCTCCCGTCCGTCCATACACTTACAGTAGTATTGACCCTCCCGCCCGCCCATACACTTACAGTGGTATTGACCAACCCGCCCACCCATACACATACAGTGGTATTGAGCCACCCGCCCACCCATACACTTACAGTGGTATTAATACAATACAACTGGACGTGTATGGGGTGGGCGGGTGGGTCAATACCACTGTACATGTATGGGTGGGCGAGTGGGTCAATACCACTGTACGTGTATGGGTGGGTGGGTGGGTCAATACCACTGTACTGTATGGGTGGGCGGGTGGGTCAATACCACTGTACTGTATGGGTGGGCGGGTGGGTCAATACCACTGTACTGTATGGGCGGGTGGGTGGGTTAGAGATTAGAGAGATAGGACATCAGCAAGCATAGTACCACTGTACAAGTAGGAGTGGGTGATTGGGTCAGTACCACTGTACGTGTCGGGGTGGGTGGGTGGGTCAGCACCACTGTACATGTAGAGGTGGACGGGTGGGTCAGTACCACCGTACGTGTGTGGGTGGGCGGGTGGGTCAGTACCACTGTACGTGTAGGGGTGGGCGGGTGGGTCAGTACCACACTACAAGTATGGGTGGGCGGGTGGATCAATACCACTGTATGTGTTTGGGTGGGCGGGTGGGTCAATACCACTGTACGTGTTTGGGTGGGCGGATGGGTCAATACCACTGTACGTGTTTGGGTGGGCGGGTGGGTCAATGCGCCTGCTTATGGGCACAAGTTATTGTAACATGCATAGTGAGTTTCATAAAGATAGGTTAAGCCAACACGGAGAAAAAAAGTCAATCTCACCCCCAACTTATTTTAATAATTTTACTTTATATGATGGAACATAAAACTAAATTTGAATTTAATCAAACAACAAATTTAATTTAATCTAAGCATATGATAGATATTTAAGGTTTATTTTGGAAAAACAAGTTAATTAAGTTTTAGATTGTGTAATAATAACCCCCTTTTCTCTTTTAATGTAATATTCTCGCATTAAATTTTTTTTTTAAGTTTATTATACTCGGTTCAAATGTTGTATTTATTTTTTATCATTTTTTATTTTACGTTTATAATTGTTAACTAATTAAGAGTTTTATTTTTAAGGAGTACCAAGACAATGGATAAATTAGATAAATATATAAAGATAATTTAAATATTAACTTAATGGTTCTAAAAGCAATTAATGCATTTTTATAATACTTATAATTATATTTCAACCAGATGCGCCAGGATTGTTAAGCATAGTTTTTTCTAAAATCTGATGGTTTAAGTAATAAAGAGAAGAACGCCTTTAATTCGATATACCACTTGGTTGTATTAGTTTAACATTACCCAATTAATAAGGAGTTAAAAATAAAAATAGTGATAGTAAAAAAACAATCTGGCAAAGTATATAAGTTGCTAATTATACACAAATACACGTTCAAAAATAATAAAGTATTAAATAATTTCACCACATATGGAGTAAGTAAACAAAGCACACATGATCTTCTAAACAATAAATTGTTAAATAATTCACACACAAGATGTCTAGGAGCCTCTGGGGCAGAAATAAGAATTTTCTCAGGGTTGAGATAGGCGCCAATCGATTTCTCGTAGTCGAAAACTCCCCAAAAAATTTCAAAATTAAAAATCCTTGGAGCAAAAAAAACTTTCCTCCGGACAAGGCTTGTTTTAGATAATAAGATTTGTACGCAGTGTTACTTGTTATAGCAATACATTTTAACAAGTTCTTTTAATGTTAGTTTCATGATTATGACTGTTTAAAAATATAATGGTATAAAAAAATGCATGCACAAGGGAATTTTATCCTTAAAAATAAAGCTTTTGGAAATTTTAGGCGGTCAAATTTTTGGATTTTTTATTCATAAATTTTAAACTTTGTTACCATATGGCACTTCTAATAAAATGTTAAACAAATTACTATAACATATCTAGTACAACAGCAATTTCAGAATTTAAAACACAGTTCCTAAAATTCCTGTGAGATTGACAGGTATTTTGGGATGCGAGCAAACAAAGTATCTTGTCATTTTGTTTGTAGTCGATAATTGATCAGTAGCATGATTGGTTAAAGCCCATCTTCTTAGCTAAAGGTTCTCAGTTCAATCCCAATCAGTCTCAACAAATTTTAAAAGGGATCAGCTGATAACCTCTGGCTGTTCATTTGTCATTGGGCTATTAATTAAGGCACTTCCTAAGATATAGTCGGCCTTAGTTTGTAACAACGACTACACTCATCTCACTCATTGGAAATCCATATCCACCCATACCTTGATAAACAGCATCTTAAAAAAAAATATTCAGTATTTTTGTTGCGAGACTTAAAGGTTTAATTACTTTGATAGGAGGCTGTTGATAGAGAAGATAGCTCTGCACCTGGCAGACTTCACACCTCGGCTGAGAGGCAACAACAGAGCACACTATGCTTACATTCCAATCCCAGCTGTACGTTATCCTCAACTAGAAAATGAGCTATTCTGCAACATATTCTACCTTCGGCACTTATGTGACACCACACGCTTCCCAGATTGGCCTATCAAAGAACCGGTAACATGATTGATTTATATTTACATAAAAAATCTATTACATATTACATAGTGTAATCTTTTATTAAATTCTTTTCTTCATATAAAAGTTGTTTGGCAAAGTATAGGTCGTAAGAAAGATATACAGTATTTGGCATATTATTTAATATTTTGTTATTTACTAAATATAAAGTAAATCTCAGGATATTCAATTTTCAGGAATTGAACATTTCTGACTGGTCACAAAAATTTTATTATATTGCTTACAGTTGATTGGACAAGTTTGTTGATTACTTAAGCAATTATGCCGTTACACAAAAACATTGTTAGGATGTATTGTTTTATGTAGTCTACTTCTTCAACAAATGTGTCCAATAATCCATAATTTTGTGAATTTTATATTGACTTGCTATTTACAATGTTGATGAGATTAAGCAGTAAAAATTTGGATGGACGGGTCCGGAAATTTCGAAATTCTCTGTGAAATTATAATTATCACTCTGCAGGAAGGAAAGTTTTGTACGATCAGGAATTCCGTTCGGAAGTTTTTTCAATGGTTACTGTAAGATATACAGTTCAATCTCGACAATGTCTTAATCGACATTCATGGTTATTTCTGGATTTTTCAAATGAATAAAAATTAAAGTGAAAGGATAAGAAAAACATAATATGATTGCCTCGATTAGCTTGGAATGTAATTTATTATTTATAGTGTGGCAGTAAAGTTACAATATGATGACAGTTGGGGACAAAAGTAGAGATGTGTCGTTCAGTCACTACCTGGATTGTCTGAGTGAACCAGATATCCGGCTCAGGATGCTCAATAAGACCTGTTTATGTCGGATCCTTTACATACACTGAGCGATGATGATCCAACAAAACAAATCTGGCTCAAGACGGAACCGCTGACCTAAACCTGAATGAAAAAAAACTGAATGAGCCTATATTTCAATGTTGGTTCACATCAGTAAAATTGTTCAATCAAACGGGTCCCGAGAACAGATAATTTGAACAAGTCACTTTCCTAACCCGAAGCGATAGATAAAGATCACTGTAAAGAATCCAATTTCCCATGGTGAAAGTCCATCTCAATCATGTTGTATGTGCAAGGAACCATTCAGCTCCTCTCAGGATTGAAATTATTGAATATTTCCTGTTAGCCGACTGTGATCAGTTTTGCTGTTTAAATATAAGCAGGGAATCATCCAATAATTTGATGGAAGAAAATATCATATCATATAAAATATTGTGATGGCGTTCTAGCATCGTGTAACATAACAATATTTATTTATTTTCAATTGAATAAAACTTTAATTGAATCCCTGGCAAACGTTTATTAATTATTATTTTGTGAACCCTTTAAACTCATTGCACACAGGGAGCACACCAAACCGCGCCATGCCTCTCTTCGCCAACAAAAAATATTCCGGTTGAATATTTTGCATGTTAGTAACTGATAGCGCTTACATTGGAAGCCCGCAGCGCAGCCGTGGTCACCGAAGAATTGTTCTGCTGCCAGAACTTTCAAGATAATATGGAGTGGAATTGTTCTACTGTGGAGGCGCGGCAGGGTTCACTCACAGTGTGCACTAGCAGCGGAAACTTCATCTGAGCGTGGCCATATTTCGGGTGACTTCGCTACCCTTTGTTCACTCTTTGAAGCTGTGTTTATATACTGCAGCATTCTGAATTAGCAGGGGAACTGTATTAAAAAATGGAATTTATATATCGACCTAATTTTATAGAGTTTTGGCGGCCATACTCAAACCTTTTCCTAGAACATATGAGAAAGCATGTGTATGGTCATACAATATACAATAAACTTTACATTAAACAAAAGGCAAGTTTTTCTTCAGGAGAAACTGGCCTTCTGTAGTTTGTATTTTGCTTCTCCAGCAAATTGGTCTTAGCAAATCTAGAAGATCATAAAACTTTTTTGGGAACATTGGAAAATATTCGAAGAATTTTTTGTTATCCTTTAATAAATCTGGAAAAATATGGTGCAACTCCTCGTAAGTGTCCCTCTTTTCATTTATTAGATCAACCCACATCTGCCTCTCGCTCTCTCTCCTCCGCCTCCGATTCCATTAGACAAAATTAAAACAAATCTCATCTTCAGAACTGCTCATATTAACAACACAAAAAAAAACTGCTCAAAACAGTGTCAGAATACAGAATGGCAGCGGTGGCGGTCGGGAGGAGAGAAAACGGTGTTTCTGGTGTGCAACCTCCAGTGGAACTTCTACGTGGCGACAAAGAGCAGCGTGCTACCTGTGTGCGATGAGCTTTAGATTTGCCAAATCTGTGTGTAATATTTGCAGGGATACGGTATTTTTTTCTGTCAAATTGTTGAACAGTTTCCTGACTAGGTTAGACAATAGCACAGATGGAGTGTAAAAGGTGGAAAATACTATAATTTTCATTCGTAAACTCGCTGAACGGTTCCCTGTTCATAATTGTTACCACTACTTCGATATAAAATGCAAAACAATCCAATCCAATCGAGATAGAAGCGTTGTGATCTACTACTGTATGGATCTAGAGATATAGAAAATAATTTTTATTGGGTTGAAGCAATATCAAACTTTTTGTTTTTATTTCATAAATTTTATAATTTAGCTTCCCACAATCTTCATTGTTTCACCAATTGGCACTTAGCTGATATTTCAGACTGCATCTCATCACTATTATTGGTTAGGCCAAAATTAGCTGATATGTATACTGTTTTAATTTGAATATGTCAGAAATGTCTAGTGATGAACTAATTTATCTGTTGTGCAGTATGGCTTCATGCATCAAAGTAGTTTCCAGTTACACACATTTCATTACTGATCATAATTTAAAAACTAATTGATCCTAAATGACTTTTTAATTTATTTTTAGATTTAGGTGCACAATTATGATTATTATTATAGATCAACTGAACTATTTTGGCATTCAGATTTCCAAATTTCATTAATTCACAACTGATTTCGGGTTAATTGAAACCACCTTATTACTGAACAAAGTACCCACAGATCCACTTTTCATGGCGTGTACACAATCAATTTTTTGTTGAGAGGCGGCAATTCTGAAAGCAACCAACTGCATTTGGCGATTACGCCTGAATCATAGCATCACTTTGGTTGGATCCTGCTTTTGCCATCAAGCTTCTCTACTGAAGGTTTTTGAAGTAGACTGTGATTGGAACCACCACATTGGTCGTCTGTGTGTTATGTTGACAGTCACAGAGAAGAAACAGAGGTTGCTTTCTTATGGACACAACGAATGCCTTAGTGGCAGTTATATATAGGATACAACAAATTTATACACCTTTATATATGTGTTATAATAATTACTACTTTTATCCTTAAAAGTTTAGAGGAAATAAGAAAGGAACTGCCAAGAGCATAACCATAACATAACCAAGAGCTGCTAGAGCATAACCAATTGGAGAAATAATTTTATTTTTATTTATTAAGACGTTGGAATAATTTTATTTTTATTTATTAAGACTTTTAAATAATTTTATTTTTATTTATTAAGACGTTTAAATAATTTTATTTTCATTTATTAAGACGTTGAAATAATTATATTTTTATTTATTAAGATGTTGATCGTTAAGACATAGGTGAATATGGATTTCAAAGGAGTGTGATGAGTGTAGATGAGCGAATGTAGTCATTGTTACAAACTAAGGCTGACTATTCCTTAGAAAGTGTAATTAATTATCCCATTTAGTGTGTCTACATATTAGACGCTACATATTTTATATATACATATGACAGGCTTGTTTATTTTACTGGCTGCCATCAATGTCATTTTCTTCCAGTGGTATTAGAGAATCGATATATGGCAATGTGGTTGTCGACAATCAAATTTTTATATTTTTTTTTTTTTCTTGTGAAGGAAGATTGAGGTTGTTAGTCTGTTTGTTTTGTGAAGTTTGTGAGTGCTTTTTGTTGTTCAGTTGTGTTATGTTTTATTCAACAGAAATGCATTATACATATAAAACATTTATTTTGAACTTTCGTGTTCCGTATTTATAATAAATTCATTGTTTTTAGCATGACTAATAAAAACTTTGCCCTGAACAATTCCTTGCTAGGCAAGGTTATTGATGAATACCTGATGCTTCAAAACCAAAATATCTCATTTATTGTAATAATTTGTTATTATAATAATGGTTTTATATTAAAACAGTGCGATGTCATATACATATGATTGAATAGTTATTAAATAAACATGAAATTAGATTTATATATATATATATATGTCTTAACATAGTAATTTTATAATAACTTTTTAGATTGTAGATATGACGCTATTTAATTGTGCTATTTTGTGCAAATACAAATAAAGATGTTTTGAATTGAATTGCTTGTTTGTTCAAAACATTTGTTTCGAATGTCATTTTTTTGAAACATAGTTCTCAGCTAATTTTTGCGAGGACAATTTTTTTTATATTTCCTCAATACTCCTTATTTTTTTATAAAAATTAACTGAAAATATATGAAATTTGTTCTTCATGAGATGCTATTTACAGTGGAATGGGTTAAAAATATAAAAAAATATTCAGGCACTCTTATTTTATTCATAAATAAAAAATACTTTTGCATATATTTTCTTGAAATAGGGCTGCTCTCAGTTTATTTTACCAAAACTATACATTTTCGCACAAAACTGCTTAGCATTTTTGGATATATCCATAGGCTAGGCGGCATAGCACTAAAAGGGTTAATAGCCCAATGACAAATGAACAGCCAGTGGTTATCAGGTCATCCCTTTCAAAATGTGTTACGATTCTGATTGGGATCGAACTGCGAACCTTTGTTTTATGAAGCTGAGATTTGACCAACTAAACTACCGACCAATTAATTTATTATAATACCAATTGTCATAACTACTAGACATTCTAACTTGACACACATTCAGCGAATTATTGAATGCAACCTCTGTTACTTTCTTATCTGTGTTACAGTTCAGTTGGTTCAGTTCCTATTTATAATATAGTTCAGTTAATTAATTGAAGAATCCATCAATATCTAGTTTTTTCTTTTTTTTGTGACTAATTAAATATTGTCATGTAATAAGTAACTACCATTCTTATATTTCACTTGTTACAATTTTTTTTCAGTTAGCTCTTAAAATATTTATTAACAATTATATCACGTAATATTGTTTTGTTTCTTAAATGTGTTATCTGTTGTTGGTTAGTCTAGACCTGTTTTATTTCATTTTCTGTTATATAGATAACAGGTAAATAATAAAGATAATTTTAAATAAGGAGTACATAAATGTGTCTTAACATTAACAGTTTAATTTCTTACTATATCACATACTAATAAATTATCATAACTATAATATTATTCAATTTATTTGCTGTATCTATTATGTTTCAACTGTTATGCTAAGCTGGAAAAAATTCCCTTCTAAAACTTGGGAGAAATTTTTCCCAGCTGGTAAAAATCAATTATATTTCAATAATATTCTTTTTGTTATTATGTCATACACCTATTACTGAACTGAAATTTATTTTCCTGTAGTTTTTAATAAAAAGATTGTTGAATTTAATTATATTTTTGTATTAAAACCCACTAAAATAATGGCAGGTCAAATTGCTGAAAGATGTGCTTTTGCTTTGGAAAGTGGAAGTGGAGAAGAAGCCACCAGAGATGTCGGTGGATGATGCTTATGAGGCTTTAAGTCTAACAAGAGGCCAACATCACGATGATGCTGTGGTTCGAAAGTCTTACTACAAATTGGCACAGATCTACCACCCAGACAAGAATCCTGAAGGAAAGGTAATGATTTTACTACTAATTAATTAACTACTTGTTTAAAAACTCAAAGATATTGTGGCTATCTCGCTACTATGTTTGTTAATGAGATTAAATAAATGATGGAACCATATGGAAAAACTGAAGATAATATGTTTTGTTATGTTGTTATTGACCAGTCCATAGTTCTGGGTGTGTGGTTCGAGCATGCACATTAGTGTATTTCCCTCTCCAACGACAGTTGTATATTCATGTTAAAAAATAAACACCTGGGACCCGGCACCTAGAAAATACTTCCATGTGATTGGTAGATTTAGTTACCAGTATTTAATACAATAATCAAACCAACTGATTTTGCCCATATGACATCACAGTCTATTGTGTAGCCTCGTCGTGATGCCTACTGTTTTTTGTAATTACCGTGTTCTCGATTAGTACAAAATAGCTGTTTTTTTTTTCTTCTAAAAATATGTTCTCATTATTTAATGATTGTTTACATTTTTTCGTTGCACATAAACAAATAAATATTTGTCAAATTACAATATTATTGAAGAAGCACTATTATTTTAATTATTATTCTTATTACTATCTAAATCTTTATTCCAGTGTTTTATCTTTATAACTATGTAAACTATGTTGACATATCCACACAAGCACCATCCAGCAAACTATATAAGCAGTTAACTAAATAAAATCTAAGGGTAGATTTTGAACAGTTTGTACACAATAGCCGTAGGAGAAGTATGATAGGGGATATTCACTCTCTCGCTTGCACTACCTGTCCAACATGCCTAGAACCATGGTCCGGTCCGTACGTCCTTTATTTTCTCTAATCTTTTTTCTACTGATTTGCCTCTTACTTTCTGAATATTTTTTCAGTAAACTATCTCCAATGTCATAGTGTGGTTCATAAAAAGATATAGAAATACCTTTCCTCGGCATTTTATATGCCTCCCTCTCTTCCATACCGATGCATAAGACAGATAACTTATTTGTTTTTTTTAACTAGTTACGCTTTCATATTTATCAGAGCAACCATTTTAAAGCAATTCTCTGTTGGCATGTTTGTGTCTGTGGGTTTACAGTAAAACCTCTACTATCTAAGATAAAGGTGTGAAGAATGTTTCATATAGAAACATTTTGGTTGAAAAAGTGAATTTTCTCTAAAGCTTCAATTAAAAAAGTGAAGCTAATAAATAAAAAAATACAGATGTTTTTACAACCAAGGGTTTTTTTACATTTCAAAGTTTAATCCTGTCTCATCGGCATAAAAAAATCATCTTTTGTGTTTTATAAACTCATACATTTTAGTATTAAAGACATCACCTACACCAGCATTGGCGGATAAATTTTCCCCAAAAACTTGCCATACCTAATTTTTCCATTTTTCTAGTCAACCAGAACTAGCCTAAAATTCCATACCAGGCTCACCCAATTTCAGAAAGCATCTTTTTATTTTAGTTAACTTTTTCATTTTGAAAGGTTTTTGTGATTTTGTTTGTTTGTTAGTATTAAACCATCTGTGACTTCGTTACACCTCTTATTTCTTTCAATTGCCGCTAGGTTATCTTCAATTGTTATCACTACTCTTTTCCGTTTTAGTAACATGACCATCCAGTAAAAACATAAACCACAACAAAATCACAACACTAGGCCTCAGTTATCTAGCGAGTGCCACCAACAATTTGATGTGAGCTATCGATCACAATTCGAAAACAGTGCTAACATATGATGATACAGTGACTTCCATTTATTCATAACTTGAAGAAGCATGTGAGAGGTCAATGCCACAACAGCACTAACAATGTTAACACAACCGTAGTACAGTGTTTCTAGTCAGGTGGAGATTTCTTCAAGGAAAGTTTTCAAAAGCTGGTATTAGGATATGACAAGAGTCATAATATTGATGTAAATTATGTCAGAACATAGTTTAAAGTTCAGGCTTTCATGTTAAAATAATTTGCTAATAATCAACTAGGTTTTTTCTCATTCCAAAATGTTTTATACTTTAAAATCAAGTCTCGTACAAGTCCTGTACTGACAGAATAACTCAGGATACAGTGTAAAATATACTGAACTGTATAATTATTAAAGTGTAAATTATAAGTATTGAAACTGTTTTCCTTTTTGTTTGTTATTGGTCTCATACTTAAATTTTTGTGTCTTTTTTTATTTTAATCTTTTATTTAAAACTCGTTCAATTTTTAAAATAGATCTTCTAAGTTGGACTGAATTATGCTTAAATTTTATGTTGATAGGAACGATTCCTCAAAGTGAACCAAGCATATGAGTTCTTGTGCAGTAATCGTCAGTGGACTGAGAATGGCCCCAATCCTGACAACATAGTTCTGATTCTGCAAACTCAGAGCATCCTCTTTCATAGATACTCTGCAGGTAATGATATATATCTAACTTGACATTATAGAAACTTAGAGCATACTCAGAATAGCAATAGACATTCTGCAGGAAATATTCTTAATACGATTGATATCATACAGAGAAGCAGCAAAATTAATTGAGAAAATAATAGTAGAAGTAAAATAAAAAATGTGTGTAGTTCTTGCTTCTCTTCTTTTCTTTATTGGAATTGTCTTTTTATGTAACTTCGATATTAAATCAATTCTCCTTATGAGTTGAATCATCTTCTAGCACCCTTTAATTTAATCTAAAATATGACATCTGTGTGGATTTTTTGTCACTTCTGCTTATCTCTTTTTTAATAAACTTATATTACTTGGCAATTTTAACAATTTTCTACCGTTCATCATTAATAAACTAAGCATGAAATTTAACATAATTATTAATTAATAGAACAGGAATAGATATTTGAGTGCATGAAATGTTCAAACAATAAAGTAAAAAATTTGTTCTGTAGAGCAAGGTCTCTTAATGTTATCACGGGTTTCGAACAATGCAATTGTTTCAATATTCACAGACAGGGAATGACTTGTGAGAAAATTTGGACGAAGAAAGCCCCCTCATTTAGTTATGTTACATTGTTAGAAAATGTAAATATGTATTTTTAAAAGCTATTAACTTATATGCTATAGTGGATCTCATTAAAAAGCATTTTTTAGCTAGTCCAGGATGTGTTATTTATTCATGTGTGAATCTATATACTATAAAGCTCGATGTAGTAACTCACTCACTGACTGACACTAAATGTTGAGGCACTTCCCGGCGTCCTACCCCTATAAACCGTATACTTGAATTGAAGCTCTCAGTCTGAAACCGCCAGGAAAATTCACAAAAGTAAGTGCACCAATATATTTCTTATGGGAAAATCACAAAAAAGTTGTTTTTATAACGTAACTTGAGAAAAAGCTTGATTAAAATTGTAATACCTTCATAGTTCTACACGCTTAACAAACACGCACCTTATATATGAATTTCAGCTTAAACATTTTTAAATGTTGGGTATCGGGGGCATAAAAACTGAAAATGTTAAAAATATAAAATTTTTTAAAATTGATCTTATCTACTCAAGTGGGGTATCAATTTAAAGCTATTTTGCCCCTGAATCTAAATTTACCATCAGATTTTGAAAAAGGCAATTAATAAGGGTTATATGCCACCAAAACAAAATAAAATTTCCTAAAACCAGAAAAAAGGGTAATACTAAAATTAAATGCCCAAGTGGGGTACCAAAATATAGTTATTTATCTCATAAATCATATTGTATTTTGGAAGAGACAATATTTAAGGGCTCTGCCCCCCCCCCCCAAATAAAAAGTATGCTCCAAAAACCAAAATTGGGTAATATTAAACTTATATGCCCAAGTGGGTAATCAAATTAAATATATTCTTCTCTTAAATACTAATTTACCATCAGATTTTATAAAACCCTTTGTTTAGGGGCTTCCCGGCCTCTAAAACCAAAATTCATGGTTATACTGGTTAACAATCCTGGCGATCAGTATGCCGACCTTCCTCACGAGACTACATGCCGAGATCCATAAATGGAACTGTAAGGCTGAACTTTCCCCCGTGAGGCCGTAGGCTGAGTCTTCAAGGGAAGAGTTTCCAGGCGAGATCGCAGGCTGAGCTTACCTCATAAACGTAGCAAGTGTCAACGGGGTTGGCACGTGATGCATTCAGGGGTGCCCCCTAGTCTAATATCTATACAGCCGCATGTGTAACTGACTGACTTACTCACGTATACAAATTCTAACCCGCTTCTAGATGAGCTAGAGACTTGAAATTTGGCACGCTTGTAGCTTTTACTGAGCAACCGACAGGAAAGTTCCGAAAATTAAACATTTTTTATTTTTAACCCCCCAAAAAAATAAAAAAGGCTACAGGAATTTTGAATTGTGTGCAGAGTTTTACTTACGGCTTAACTGTGGGTAAACCGTTGGTTGTAGAGCAAATCTAAAAGCATACTCCAGATTTGTAACCAAATTCCGTACAATTTTGTTAAGGTCATATTTTTTGTATTATTCATAGTAACCACACAAAAATGGTTAAATTTCAATTTTTGTTAAGTTTTTCGTATTTTATTGCTTTATTAAGATAATTTAAGAACTGAAAACCTCACACACTATCTACCTTTACTACTTTGTTACGAAAACTGCTAGAAAATTTGATTTTTAACTTTTTATAACCTAGAAAAAATTCAAAATAGCTGATGTTAAAAACGTTGACCTGTTTGCAGAGTTGAAATTTTTGTTTTAATGAAGCTGTAATATTTAGCTTATACAACATCTAATGAAATATTCAGATTCACAAATAAGTAGTGTACAAAAAGTGTAATATACAATTTTGTGGTATATACTATATAGTTTTCTAAAAAAAATCGGTAAATTTTAATTTTGTCGAAAACGTGAATTTTTTTAATAGTTCCTCCCATTTAAGCATAATTTTATTTATTTATTCTTAAGATGCCGATCGTCAAGATATGGACGAATACAGATTTAGAATGAGTGTGATGAGTGTATGGGTATAGATGAACGAGTGTACTCATTGTTACTAGCTGATTAAAAGAAGCTAAAAACTTAAAACCTTACACACTATTTATTTTCACTTTTCTGTTAACAAAACTGCTATACAATTTTATTTAGCTCTTTTATAACCTAGAAAAAATCCAAAATGGCTGATGTAAAAACGCGGATTTGTTTGCAGAGTTAAATACACATTTTTTTATATATACTATAGTTTCCTCATAAAAGGTCAGTAAAGTTTTGATTTTTTTTCAAAACATGTGAATTTTTAAATATTTCCTCCTATTTAAGCATGATTAAAAGAAGCTAGAACTTAAAACCTCACATATTATTACCTATTATTTTATATTAAGAAAATTGCTATAAAATTAGAATTTGAACTTTTCATAACCCAGAAAAAATGCAGAATGCCTGATGAGAAAACGCTTACCTGTTTGCACAGAAGAAGTTGTTGTTTTACTGAAACTGTAATGTTAGTTTAGATAGCATTTAATGAAATATAAAATTAACAATTAAATTTAGTAAAAGAATCAAAGTCCCCGTGATCAATTGTTGTAGCCTACCGTGATTAAGTTAGGTAGCCAGCCATGATTAGCTTGGACAGCTCCAGTGATCAACTTAGGTAGCCCACTATGATCTTGGGTAACCCCTCCCCCTCCGTGATAAATTTGGGTAGTCCCTTGTGATCAATATGGTTAGCTCCCTTTCCCTTAATCGAATTGGGTAGCCCACATGATTAATTTGAGTAGTAGCCATGATAAGCTGGGTTACACCCGACCCATTATTAACTTGGGTAGCTTCTATTATCAACTTTTGTACTACCATTGATTATCATGGGCAGCATCCATAGTTGGTTAACTCCCTGTGATCAACTATCGTAACTAAAATCACTGTATGTGTATGGGTGGGCGGGTGAGTCATTACCACTGTACGTGTATGGGTGGGCGGGTGGGCCAACTACACCATAAGTGTATGGGTGGATAGCCCAAGACCACCATACGTGTATAGGTAAATGGGCCAACTCCACTGTAGATGTATGGGTGGATGGCCCAATACCACCGTACGTGTATGGGTGGGTGGGCCAACACCACTGTACGTGTATAGGTGGATGGGCCAACTCCACCGTACGTATATGGGTGGGCATACACAATGGTACGTGTATGGGTGGATAGCCCAGCACCACCGTACGTGTATGGGTGGATGGTCCAACAACACTGTACGCCTATATACCATGAGTTAATAAATAATTTATTTCCAAAAATGTAATCTACCTTGCTGCTTAGTTCTTGATATGTTACAAAACCATATAAAATCAGCAAATACTTTTGTCAAAGTAAAATTATAATTGACTCAATATCACTTGATTGCTCAATATTTACTAAATTAACAAATAGTAGCTGACAACAAACCATACGATATATAACCTTCAACTTGGGCAAGTACTCATGATTAACCTGGGTAGCAAATGTGATCAGTTTGCATAGCAATCAGCTTGGGTAGCCAATCGTAATCATCTTGTGTAGCTATTGTTGCTCAAACCTATAGTGGGTTCTTAATCAACTTGGCTAGCCCCCATGATCAATTTGAGTAGCCCCGTATTTAACTTAGATGCCCAACTGTGAGCAACTCAGGCAGCCAGCCATGATACATTACATCATTACAGAGTCGCCAGAGGAATAAAATATTTATTGCAAACAATCTTAGTTGTTGCAAATAATGCAACATTTCTTCAATGTATTTATTACATAAACTAAAGTCTTATGTATTCCATCAAGTTGAAATACACATAATCTGAAGCCAGCTAGACTGCAAATTACCAGCTGTTTACTGTCGAGTTATCGGGTATCAAGTTAAGAAGGTTTTATTATAATTTGTTCTGATTATTTACGCAGAGTTGAAGCCATACAAGTATGCAGGCTACTCACAGCTGATCAAGACTATCCAGTTGGAAACAGCCGATGCCCAGCTATTCTCTAAGCCTGCTCCGCTACTGGTGGCTGCCACAGAATTAGCCCATCACACTATCAACTGTTCTGCTCTCAACGCTGAGGAACTCAACAGAGAAAATGGTTTTCAGGTTCTGTACTACTTAATATTTTATTGTGATTTATTCTCTTTTGCATTTGTTTAAGATAATTAATCTTTTTATAGTAAAGATGACAATTACTATAAAAAATTTTCTTTACTTTTTCATAGCAAATTTTTTACTTATTTTCACCAAATAATCAAAAATATTTCTAACAGAATTAATACAAACTTGATTTATTAATACAAATTCTTGTTGAAGACCTTAACATTTATTTCATACTTATTATCATGGATGGACCGGAGGAGATTTTTAGATTCGGGATATTGATTTTTCCCAAAGTTGAAATTTACATTAGGGAGTTTATAAGTTCAACCTATCAAATCAGCATTGATTGTGCTTCATGTAGTACGATTGGGCACATACGTGAATAATATTAATAAATTATTAAGTTATAGTACTATAGTAATTATATTCTATTATTATGAGTTTTAAATTTGACTGAACGTCTTCTGTTGCTCAATGATTCTGTCAGTTTATATTTTGATAAACAGTAAAACATGCAGAACAAAAATAAATGCTATTAGCACAGTAGGCACAGCATAATAGTCAGAGATAAACTGACAGGTCACTAGCCCTCACGCTTTGTGCCGAGCTGTCCATGGATGCCATACTGGATCAGTTTGAATATTTACTAGACAGACCTCCTGAACTCAGTAGTTTTCCCTCTTGTTATAATGGACATTACATTTCCATTTTGATTTATAATATAAAAGCATCTCTTCCAGATATAGGCTGGATAAAATTAAAAATCACAATTCTGTGAAAGCTTTTTACTGTCATAATAATAACAAAACACGTGGCTCTTTCTCTCATTAGTATTTACAAGATTGATTATACTATCTTGAAGGAGGTTTAAACGTTATCCTTGAATTTTCAACACATGTTAATACATAAATATTGACGAGACAATTATTTTTTTATCTTTTATATAATGAAGAGATCTGAAAATAAAACATTTTTTATGATAAGCATTTAATATATTTATTGTGTTGAATGGTTTTAAACTACTAAATTAATTCAATTTATATTGATTGACTAATATATATTATAAAGCTCTATATGTATGTAATAAACAGTATAACATTCTCTAAAATGTCCTTAGAATAACTTTACTCATTGAATTTTTTATATTAACGAGTAAAGTTTCTATATTAAAAGTAATTTTAATATAGAAACATCAAGTACAAAGGTTATAATAATAGGCCAACCATTTGTTAAATGCTATACTTGTCAATAATCAAGATTAAATTGGACATTTCAAATACATTGATTTGTCTTATACGAGGGTCGTCCAGAAAGTAAAGAACGATTGCGCATCACGGACGGCGCAGTTCCCCCACCACCGCGGGAGTGGGCTTATTTTTTAGTCCAAACCTTCCGCTTCAGTTTGAGCTGTGTAGCGGTGCCGTGAGGTCACGTTTGCGTCTCTTGTGGAAGTTCAAAATGGCGGCGCCAATTGAAAATCCCGCCAAGTGTGAAGTCCGTAGTGTGATTCGGTTTCTGAATGCGCAGCATGTTTGACCCATAGAAATTTATAGGCAAATTAAGGCAGTGTACGGTGACAATGCGATGAACGAGTCATCGGTGAGAAAATGGTGCATTCAATTTAATGAAGGCAGAACTAGTGTGACGACGAGGAACGAAGTGGAAGGCCATCACTCGTTACTGACGAGTTGACAGCGAAAGTTGACGAAAAATTCAAGAAAACCGGCGTTTCACTTTGAGCGGCCTACTGGCAGTGGAAAAAATGCCAGTAGACCGCTCAAAGTGAAACGCCGGTTTTCTTGAATTTTTCGTCAACTCGTCAGTAACAAGTGACGGCCTTCCACTTCGTTCCTCGTCGTGCACACTAGTTCTGCCTTCATTAAATTGAATGCACCATTTTCTCACCGATGACTCGTTCATCGCATTGTCACCGTACACTGCCTTAATTTGCCTATAAATTTCTATGGGTCGAACATGCTGCGCATTCAGAAACCGAATCACACTACGGACTTCACACTTGGCGGAATTTTCAATTGGCGCCGCCATTTTGAACTTCCACAAGAGACGCAAACGTGACCTCACGGCACCACTACACAGCTCAAACTGAAGCGGAAGGTTTGGACTAAAGAATAAGCCCACTCCTGCGGTGTTGGGGGAACTGCGCCGTCCGTGATGCGCAATCGTTCTTTACTTTCTGGACGACCCTCGTATTTATATTTAATTGATGATATACAATATTTAGTATTTGTATTTAAGGTCATAATACAGTTAGTTTCAATATGAATATTTATTATTAGAGCATTGGAAACTTTAGTCATCTCTTTGATGGTGTGGCTGCAGGTAGTTGCACACAACTAGAATACGCCCTACTGTGAACCTGCTGAAGCTAGATTTGTTTATAATCTTAACCGATTATATGCATTATTTGGAATAGATTTGCAGGTTTTTTGTTAAATTGCAAAATTCCTTAATTTATTTATAAGTATGTAAATCACCAAGCTATGTAATTAAAGTTTGTTATTTATAGAAAACAACCTTTGTATGTATGAATAAACAAAGAATTCTCAGAAGTGTAATTTAAATTTAGCGTTTCTTACATTTACACGTATCCACACTCTATGCACAGTTTTGTTAAAAGAATTAAACCACATAGTATTTTTAAAACATTTGAAGAACTATATTAAGATAGATTGCAGAATGTAGATTACAGAAGTAAAGTGAATAATTATATAATTTTTAATAAAACATGCTTTTCGTCAAATTATACGTACTAGACATAAAATACATAGCAAATTCTTACGGAGAACATTTCAGAATTACATTTCTTTTGAAATATAATTGGAACTTATAGTTTTCATAACTCCTACTGTGTATTGAACAATTTTAGGACTAACGGTACTTTTCATAAGTACATGAAAATGATAATGTACAATGTAAGTGTAGTTGTGCTATAATTTTATAAATAAGTATATATTATTTTTTTCAAGCTAAATAAAAGTACTGTAGATCCTCTTAACACGTTCACTGCTATAGTAAAAACACTCTAACCGACCTGGGAAACTAAGTACTATAAAATTTAATTTTACTTACCATAAGGTATAGACAGCCCAAAAACAGCAAAACGAAGTTGGTTGTAGCATGGGAAAAAAGTTGTTTATGAAGTCATAAGTTGTGGTCTGGATACGGTCCATCAGCCCCTTGGGATGCACTTGTCACTGTCACTTTGTCAAAAAACTTCTATTTTCTAAAACTACCGGTAAATTTGTTACTGACCTATTCTATGTTTATATTATAATATTTCTATTGTTTATATTTACAGCCCGCCTAACCTCCCACAGTTCTTTTTTTCTATCTAGACTTGATTTTCATGAAATGTGTCAAAACACTGTCTTGGGCAGAGTCCGGGATTTTCAGGGCAAATAGGACAATAGTAAATTGTCCTTTTGGTCTTATTACCTGCCCGAAAACACTCCCTGCATCTCTTCCGTTTTGTACCGCCCCTAGCATCCTGGTCTTCACTTTTGGCGATACGATGCGGAGCATTTCTCGGGGGAGTCACCGTACGCGCAGCGGGTCTTTGAGGCAGCAGTGATTCAAGCATTTTTAGCCTGAACTCGTACAATGTCATTTTGTGCCCCACGGTGTGCATATTGTGCAGATGATATGCATTTATAACTAACATCTGAAGAGTGTGGACAAAGACCTTCAGGTTCCAACGTAGGGTTTTCCTTTCGCAGGGGTAATAGAATAACATTTGATCCATCCTGTCCACACCCTTCATGTGCGCGTTGTACTGCACTATTGGCAGTGGTTTTTGCTTCTCTTGACCTCTCTTGTTGGTCATTGACACCATGTTATTTTCAAATTCGGTTGAAGTGTAGAGAACTTCACGCTTGTCCCTCCACTTTCCAACAAGTATGCCATCTGCGTACTGGGCAATGGTCTCCCCCTTTCTCAAGACTGCAGCTTTTACATTTCTGGGGTTGTATTTTCTGTCGTTGCTAAGGGTCCCTGTGCAGTAAGTATTCCTACTAAGAAGTTTGGACGACAAGGCAAAACTATTATAGTAATTGTCCATGTACAGGGAATGCCCATTCCCTAGCATTCCCTGCATCAAGTGAAAAACGACCTTCATGGCATGACCTTTCCCAGAAAGTTCATCTTGGCCTCCAGCATACACTTTAATTTTCAATGTAAGGCCCTCTGGCTCATTCACTGAGTAGAGTTTTATGCCATACTTGTGGCGCTTACCCTGCAAATATTGCCGGAAAATCAAACGGCCAAGCCACAAGACCATGGCTTCATCTATTGAAAGCTGTTGGCCAGGGTAGTAGATGCTGGCCATTTTTTGGTTGAAATAATCAACAATCTTGTCAACTTTTTCTGTACGGCTGGCTGGTTGTGGAGGGGGAGTAGCACTAGAGAAGTGTAAGCATCTCAAAATCAGCATGAAACGATCCTAGCTCATAAACATTCGGAAGCTTGGTAGGCCAAACAGGTAATGCGTTTTCCAGTAGTCCTGCAGTCTGTTTAGACGAATTGTCCCAGTATGTAATAAAAGTCCTAAAAACGTCTTCAATTCAGGTATGGTGAGGTCCTTCCATTTTGTAACTCGAGAATTCGGAGTGGTAGTAGGCCCACAAAAACGCTCAAGGGCATATTTGTTAGATTCAGTACAAACAAACTGAAGAAACTCATCGTCCACTAAAAGCGAAAACCAATCAATAGGTGAGCCATCACCAGGTATGGCCACCAATAGCTTATTGTCCTTCAAAAAGTTAATTTTTTTGAGTCCAGCAGTGTTATTACACCAAATAGGGTTCAAAACTGCATCATCATCACTTTCGTCACTTTCGGTGTCGGAATCTTCACTTGTAATAATGTTGTCACTCAAGTCAAGGTCATCAACAGTGTTGTCAGCCATGTTTCAACAATAAAAATTACACTAAATACTACAATAATATACACTAAACACACTTATTTACATAAAGAACAAATTTATTTACATGAAGAAATCACTAAATTACATCATTTGTAAAACTCCGCTCGAAAAAAACGATAGATAAAAACGGAAAACGCAAAAATATAGAACGGTTCACATTCGTATAGCAGCCGACGTAAGGTCTACCTCGCGCATAGAGGTGGGGCGAAAACAACGCAACGGTTACTACACAACCGTTGCCGGACCACAACTGCAGTTGAACGCAACCGTTGCGTGATTTAGTAGTTGTGCACAACTGTCTAGCCTCCAAGGCGCCAACCGAGTACTGTAACAACGACAACGAGTGACAACGACCTAGTTGAGTAGATCTGTCCTGCCTAGCCACCTACCAGTACACCCTCAATCACCTGTTGTCAGTTGTGTTGTTGACTGTTGTCTGTTATTCTGTGAGGTTATATGAGCTTTATTTATTTATGTTGCGTGTTATTAAATTTGTATTTTTTGTAAATAAGTAAGTAATATTAGTTATAGAAGTTAGTTATAGTAATATTAATAAGTCCTGCGTCTTGTTGTTTGTTTCTAATCAAAATGAGCATGAGCAACAAATGCCCTAAACTTCACAGTGTGATGTGGAACTTTTTTAATATTGTAGATCATACAAAAAAGATTGCAAAGTGTGATTTGTGTGGACTTACCATGTCTTACAAATCAACTACTTCAAACCTTAAAGGTCACATACAAAAGAAACACCCAACAGTGGACTTAAATCAATTAAATACTGTCCGACGGCCTACATCTAATCACAATAACCCCACATCCTATATCAGAAAAACCACTCCCAATACAACAACTCATGTAATTCCACCAGACGAAGCAGAAAATAGCTCATCTGTTATGTTATATCCATCAACTAGTAGTACATCCATCACTTCCAACACGTCAATAGATGTGCCATCTAATGAAATTAGGCCTGGGGTTAGCAGTGTACCCATTGTACAAACCAGCATGGGTAACTATCTAACAAAAAAGGTCAATGCAGGCCAAAAAAGGAAGATTGACAGATCACTTCTACGCCTTTTTACAAATGATTATCAACCCTTCACTGTTGTTGAAGACACTGGATTTAAGTCATTTGTTTCAGTGCTAAATCCGACTTATTCACTGCCAGATAGGAAGACAATTTCAAACACTTTGGTTCCTGCGGCGTTTGAAGAGTGTAAGACAGCTGTAAAAATACAGCTTAAAAATGCAGATCGATTTTGTTTGACCACTGATTGTTGGTCTTCTTCGGCTCAAGAAAGTTACTTGGCTCTGACCGCACATTTTATCACAAACGACTTCAGTTTTGAATCGGTCCTTCTTGATTGTTGTCTACTGGAAGGGTCACACACAAGTCTCGCATTGGCTTCAAAAATAACAGACATTCTAACAAATTTTGACGTTTCGTTGGAAAATGTCTCAATTATTGTTTCTGACAATGCCCAAAACATCAAAAGTGCTATTACCAACAATCTTAAGCTGAAGCATTTTGGGTGTTATGCGCATACCTTAAATCTTGTTGTCACTGATGCGATTGAAAAAACCATCAGTATCCAAACAATTATTGAGAAGGTAAAATCTATAGTGAAACATTTCAAAAGAAGTAACCAAGATTTGGAGAAACTGATCAAATATCAAAAGGATTCTGGTGTAAAAACTCCTAAACGATTAATCTTGGATGTAGCTACCAGGTGGAATTCCACTTACTACATGCTAGCAAGAGTAAATGATTTGCAGGATGCAATACGATCAACACTTGCCCTTATAGACAAGGACATTACTCAACTAACTGTAGATGAGTGGAAGATTTGTTCAGACCTGTGCAAGGAATACCTTCAATAGAAGCCATACGAAGAAGTGACACGCAAGTTAAGTGGCGAAAAATATGTCAGTGGGAGCCACATCATTTTCTTGACGGCTGGATTGACTGATGTGAATCAGAAATTACTAAAAAAACCTCTTCATAAAACAGCAATTGAATTCGCTCAAAATCTTCAGGTAATTATAACTAAATTCCTAG
Organism: Stictocephala bisonia; assembly: GCA_035578905.1. Classification (NCBI taxonomy): domain Eukaryota; kingdom Metazoa; phylum Arthropoda; class Insecta; order Hemiptera; family Membracidae; genus Stictocephala; species Stictocephala bisonia. The sequence goes on along the minus strand of JAQJVL010000204.1, from coordinate 572,147 downwards.
CCTACAGTGTTCATTAATCAAAGCTTGTAAACACTACTAAAACTATTAAAATATTAAACGACATTTCAAAATACATTTAAGCCTTTTACTATTAATTAACTTCACTGAGCTCCAGTAACACTTATCAAAGTTTAAATATAAATTATAAAAAAATTGAAGCTCAGCATTTTTTTTACTGTTGAGCATAAAAAATAAACTTAATTTTATGTAACATATAGCTACAATTTTTATTTGCTATTATTCCAGGCAGGGATATTGAATCGCTTTCCAAACTTGGAATTCAGCAATACAGTTGCAACTTGTTCATTTTTGGACCCACGATTCAAGCTCCTACCTTTTACAAATGAATCGGCCAAAACAAGGATCAAGGAGCATGTAAATAAACTGGCAACAGCCATCAGCAACCATGAAAGGTCTATATCAAGGGCCCAAGCTATTGAGGAGCCACAATCAACAGGACAGTAAGTAACATAATTACAGTTTAATATTGTTACATTTAAATAGTTTATAATTTTTATTATTTTAAATGTTAACAATATTTTAAATTAATATAATTATTTTAAAATTGAATTATTTTAATTTTTAATACAATTTTGAAATTGTATTGTAATTTAAATAATTTATTTGAACAGGCCAGATGACGATGAAGACGCTGATTTGTCTGTGACGGCATTTTTTGACGTTCTAATACGCAAGGCAGAACCCTCTGGAACAGCTCTTTCCAGTGCTATTGTGGAAGTGAATCGTTATTTAGACGAAAGGCCTATTGACAGAAGAGAAGATCCACTTAAATGGTGGGCTGCCAATCAATTTACCTATCCCTTACTCTCAAAATTAGTAAAAGTTCATTGTAATATGGTAGCTACTTCAGTGCCATGTGAACGCATATTTTCAAAGACTGGCCAATTAATTAATGATCGGCGTACAAGCTTAAAACCATCCAAAGTTAGTCAAATTATTTTTTTGAACGCCAATGATAAATACTGGTCAAATAAGTGAAAACTGTATATATGTATAGCCTACTCAACTAATCGGTCCCTTTTTAATATGCACATGATTGTGTTGAATTTTGAATATTATATATTTTCCAGTGTTTTCTTACTGTAAAAAGTAGTTATAATTAGTTTAGCAATTGATTTGTAAATACAATGATATAAATAATATTTGTATACCTTAGCAGAGTTATTATTTTAGTTTATCATTGTTCTACAGTTAAAATGTTTTCTGTGTAATAAATACATTTTTGTTTGTTTTGATTTTATTGTTATTTAAATTGAGAGAGAATGTTTTAAGAAAATAATATAGTTTTAAAATATTTGATAGATTTTTTTCACAGTTAAAAACATTTTTCCCAATGTTTACTTGTTGTAAAAAGTAGTTTGTAAGTAGTCCCCTAGTTAGTTAGTAGGTAGTTTAGCAATAATTTATTTGGAAATAGAATGATCTAAGTAATTTGTATACCTTAGCAGAGTATTATTTAGTTTATTTTTGCAATTTACTTTAATCTCGCAGCTGTGAGCTGTTTTTCTGCACAGTATTTGTTACTTTAATTAAATTTGAATAAATTGATGTGTTTTAAAAATATACCATAGTTGATTATTTTATTTCCCGTGCCTTTAAAATATACATTAAATGCTAAACTATTATTGTGTCGTACTTTTAAACAACGAAACCTGCCTAGGAAACTGCCATTATACGCTGTTTAAGAATTGCGACCTATACACAACTACATTGATGTCTATTAGACAACGATAACAGTCTCTGCACGGTTTGTTTTACATTAAAAACCAATTTTCACAAAGTCGACAACGGTTGTTTGACAACGGTTGTTTACAACGATTGTCACAGCGCAACCGTTCCACTCACAACCGTTGTGAAAATGTGGCAGTTGTCCCCAGCCCTACTCGCGCAAGAGCTGAGCTCACACTGACTGCATAGCAACAACAGTGTAGAGTGGTATGGGCCCGGTCCACGCGCCACCCGCACTGAACGCACTTAACTGGGGACCTGATCGGATTAATTTTTGACCAGTACCAAAGTGCTTAAAAACTCTTTATATTACAATTATCTAATGCTAAATTTATTTATTTAGGTATAAAAAATAAAAAGACATTACAGTCTCCCAAGTTTTGAGTGTAAAATTAAAATGTTTCATTATAAATAATTAAGAAACCCTGCTTTACTTACCATAGGAAGAATTGAAGAAAACATGTAACTATTCATGTAGACTAACACTTAAAACAATACGAGAATACGATTTAACACTTTGACTTTTAAAACAAACACTGTTCACCTAATTGTTACTGGTTACTTTTTAATAGTCATCGATTTTTTCTGCCTTTTTTGTAAATCAAATCAAATCATTTATTGTCAGGATACAATGAATGTATATAACAACGTCAAAATGATACACTAACCTAGCCTGTGAGATTTTGTATTACAAGAAAAAATTCATCAACACTGTAAATAGCAGATTTTAATAACCAATATTTTATGGTATATTTGAAATTAGACCTGCTCATGATCTTTACTTGCATGGGTAGAGCATTGAAAAGCTTGATACCCTGGTATTGAAAGCTGCATTGAGTACTGGTAAAGTTACATCTAGGAGTTATTACGTTATTTATATTGCGTGTAAAATAATTATGTACATCTCTTTGGTCGCTAAGACTAGATAAGTTATCTTTAACATACAACAAGACATTTAAAAAATAGATGAACAACAGGGTCAAAATATTAAAATTTACAAAAAGAAGTTTACAATGTTCCCTACTATGTACATTGCCAATTATCCTAATTGCTTTCTTCTGCAGCACAAAAAGTTTATTTGCTAAATGAGAATACCCCCACAAAGTAACTCCATTGATTAAAAAACTATTTATATATGCATAATAAATACACAGCATGTGATCAGTAGAAATTGTACCATTTAGAGCCCTAATCAAAAAGATGCCCCTTGTTTATTGATTGTTATTCTGAGTGCCTAGTCACACAATTTCTTAATAAAAATTATATCAGTTGGAGTTGACATTTCCTGCTACTCAATGTAGGCCGTATAAGGCAGATTTTACTGCAGCATGGCCTATTCTGTCATCCATAGCATCAACTGTTTCTACAACTTCAGAACTTTTTCAGAAAGAAAGAGAAAAACTTTTTCTCAAGATCTTTATCACCTAAAATTCTGTGGTTCATATCACCTTGGGTTATTTTGTTGCATTCAGTAATGTTCTTTAAACATAAGAGCATAATGTAATCAAGTTTACTATAACCTCGAGTTCAAACAAAACCTACAATTAATTGTTTTGCCACAGAAACTGGAAACAGATAAGTAAAAATAACTATATTCATTTACAGGAATGAAATAGACAACAGTAAACACGTTGTGACAGGTCTGTATGAATCGTAGATGATACAAACGTCGTTGCTATTCATTTCTGGCCGATAACGACTGGTTAAAGTGATGTCTAATAGAGAAATGGTAGACTGAAAAGAAGTCGCTATTTTGGAAAAAGGGGTCATTTAAAGTGATAGCCAGTGAAAGGTGGCCATTTAACTGAGGATCTTGTCTGAGGATCCACTGTACAAAGGATGAAATATTAATATGTTTAATTTATTGATATTTTTAGCATTACTTAAAATTGCTATCCATAGGTGTTGTTAGCGTCCTTCTCCCGCTGTGTATCAGTACTCAGCCGCTCATCCACCCAGAAAGATATGACTGTAGATGTGTGCACACACTGTACTCGATGCTTCAGTGCTGCAGCGCAGTTCCCTGCTTGCCGTGACACTTTTGTGCAGCTGCCACAACTTATTGCTGACCTCCTTAGGATACTCCACTTCAAGGTTTGAAATAAAATATGAATTTTATATTGCTTGAGCTGAGAAGATCACCATCAAGTTGTTTTAAGAACTTTACTTGGTCTGAATACAACTCTCGTCTAAATTCAGAGTTGTATATAGACGAGAGTTTAGATTTACAACTATACAGATTATTATTTCTATCTGTTTGTGACATTTTTAGTCAAACTTATTTTTAAAAAATAACCGCACAAGATCTTTCAACTAAATAAACTTGTTATTGCTGGCATGGTAGTTCAATGGCTAGGCTTCGAACTACGGAGGGCAAGTTCCAAGTTCGAATCCCCACTGAGCTAGAGGTCGGTACTTCACTCATTGAATAAAGTTCACACACAGGCCTGCACGTCCATGTGAACTGGTTAGTGAAGTTTTTTTTTTAAATAAAAACAAAAAAATTGCCTTTTTAAAAAATGTGACTAATTAATAGTAGAATACATATGAAAGAAACGTTTAAACCAAGTGCAACTTAAATTATGAGTTTTAAATTGTAGGAAATAGTCTAGCAATCTGATTTTGTTTGCATGTATCCAATGCTACCAAAAGCAGATTTCAATATGCATGAAACAAGCAATCCCAGCATTGTAGATAAGAAGGAGAATCCTGTAAAATACATTGGAAAACAGGCTCAGGAAGAACCTGGAGCTAATGAATTTAATTGTTTTAGTAGATCATTTTCTTTATTAAAAATCTCATCATATAAATAATTTTAAGCTTGTTATTGGTCTGAGAGCTCTCTGGCACTACAGCTAATATCTTAGACAATATCAGATGTATTTAATATCAGAAAAGATTTCACTTATTTTAATTATTGAGGCATCTTCAGACAGCACCACAATAGTTAAAAAAGGAAATTCTGTGATTTATACTCGGATGACTTAAAATAATAAGAAAGGAATTATTTCTAAAGAAACTGAATGCCTGTAAAAACCTTTTTACTTAGGATTCCGTAGTATAACCAGACCAATCAGGTTTTAGACAGTGTGTGCCCCAAATCACATACCTCTCCACATTATGGACTAAATAATTGGGACGTTTTAGTACTACTCAAAATAAGTACCATATTTTGAAATAGTCATAACAATTAAAAAATAATTTTAAAAACAATAATTCTGATGATCAGATTTCTTATAAAAATGGTTTTAAGTTTTTTTAAATGGGCGTTAAATGTGTTTTTAAATCTTAAATAACTACAATACCAATATCTTAAATCTATTACTATTCAATGTATCAATGTGTTACGTTAATGAATAAAGAGGGATTTGTTTTGAATACCTGAACTGGACTTCTTCTTCAGAAAGTTTATTAATTTTAATAAAATGTTATGTGGGTAATCTCTTAGCTTTGCTCTAAATCTAACCAGTTAATGAAGAAATAAAATGTTTAGTTAATAATGGTTTCCATTAGAAGAATTTGTTATAGAATCTGGTGAAGCTGTGTTGTGAGGTGGCAGAGTGTATTCGCAACCTGTCAGTGGATGCCAGATTACAAGAGGCTCTCCTCAATGCCGGTGTATTGTGGTATCTCCTCACGTTCCTTTTCTCCTATGACTTCACCCTTGAGGAGTGTGGTGTGGAACGCATTGAAGATGCTAATAACCAGGTTAAACGCAAATCTAAACATTAAATTATGTTTATAGTTTACCGATTGACTATAGTAAATCTTAAAATACTTTAATGTAAAAATCCCAAACTTCTTTGTGGTTAGAGAAGTGATAAAAAGATAGCAGTCATGTATAAACTTTTTGTATGAATATGTTATGAGGTGTGTTTGTTTTTCATGGTGCAATTTCATTTTAATGTAAAGCTCAATTAAATTTACTGACTGACTCAGTCATTAACATGAATCTTGAAACTTAGGCTTAAGCGGCCAGTGTCATTACTAGAATCTATATTTTTCTGTGACAACCGCGTCAAGGTGCTATCTACATTATTTACAAGATAATCAGACTACATTATTAACATGAATTTTAACCTGATTCAGAGTGACAACGAACATCTTTTTGACACCAACAGATTTGCAAAATTTAGACATTTAAAATAAATTGGCTGTTTTTAGAGCTTTAAAGTTTCAAAATTCCCATCAAGATGATATTATGAACTTGATGAAATAAAAAATATCTATGCTTCAATAGGTATTAAGCAAGAAAATAATTTTAGAGTACTCTCAAAGCATTTTGGTTTTTACAGTAAGAATTAAGATTGCTACAGCTTTAAATTATTACATTTAATTAGCAACGATGAATTTATGCAGTTGTTAATGTGGAAACGTCATTATAATTTTTCAATAAACTGTGATGTAAACATTTCAGGCAGCTAGCAAAAATGTATTTAGAAAAATTTACAGTTTTACCAGAGTAAAAAAATTTCAAAACCAAACAAAGTAAATTCATCACCTTAAAAACATGTATAACTTTACCTTTTTTTTATGGTAAAGCTTAATCTCAGCAGTGATGACATGTTGAGTTAAAAAAAATGGCACCCTCAGTATAAAATATACAGATGAAATCCTCATGAATGCGTTGGTACCTCTCCTGACCCAATACATGACAGATGATCCAGACATCTGTAACACATGATGTCATTGTAGCAATTCTAGGTTTAAAAATGTAATCTTTCATTTTGATGGCTGGAGTAATTCATTTTTTGTGATGCTGATTAAGCATCATATTTTTATTTAAATAAGTCGTATCTATTTTATGTTCTCATTGTTTGATAAATGTTGTTAATAATTGTTCAATTAGCTGATGTCAGTAACAAATATTAATGTTATTATTACAAAAATACTAATTAAAATAATTTTGTTCTTAACAAGCTATTCATTTAGCACATAATTTTAAGCTACTGTACAACGATAGATAGGTACAGCAGTGCAGTGAATTCAGTTGGGACCGGTAATTCAGAAGTAAACCAGTGCCTTGGATAGACTGCTACAACAGTATGTCCAAAATAAAGACATTATATATCACATTCTTCAGAATATAATATCTGCACATATTATATCAAATCCATACAATTTGTACACAGCGAAAATTGTCACTAAATATTCTATGTTTTCAGTGTTTTTCAACTTTCATTAACTTTTGTAGAATATCAAATCAATAAACCGTTTTTTATTAATGCAAGAACTAATTAATTTTACAGTTTCTAATTAAATTGATTATTCTCAATGTCCCAATATTCAACCGTAATTTTGCTTCTGCAAGCCTTAAATAGATTAGCCAGTTGTTATACTTGTTCTATTTGCACAAACATGAATCACCTGATATAGCGGACATTGTTACTGTTTGCCATTTAAATTATCAAGAGACTAATTTTATCTATTTCATATTTGTATTAGGGGTGTGTGAGCACTCGAAACTTCGAGTATTTGATAGAGTATTTTACTACTCGAACTGCTGGCTCGAAGCTTAAAACCTACTCAAAGTTCGATCGAGTACTTGTATTTCACAAAATATTAGATTTACATATTAATTTAGTTTTAATAGTAAAAAGTTTAATAAGTTATGAATGAAAACTGTACGCTTCTTGTGTTTTATTTTACCCATAATTATACATTATCAGTTTGGTATGCGTAATTATGAACTAAACAATACGCCTAAGAATTGGTAGTACACGATGACAGTCAAATGAACTAGTCAACAAGTTCACTCATTATGATTTGAACTAGTTCTGTACGCCGTGGAAAATATGCCTATTTTCGTACATATCAATAATATCGCTCAATCAAATGGCTCCTGAAAGTGGGTAACTTAACATCCCAAGAACCGAATTTCCCATCTCTTCTAGGCGAAAGTCCATCTCGGTTGTGTTGTATACATGCAAGAATGAGTTCAGCTCCTTTTCGGAACTGAAATTATCGTATACAGTATTTCTCATATTTTTCATCAATGTTTTGCACCAAGTCATCCATCGGTAATAAGTGAAGGTTTCCCACTTCATTCCTCATCATGCACATTCGTATGTCTACCTTAAAAGCTCTCACCGATGTCCATACCATCCCATCACTCATTCTGTTTTCTCAGTAAACTACACAGATCTCTCGATGAATACAAGCTGCTTCCATGCCTTTAGCGTTAAGAAAACTTATCGAAATATGTACTTTACCATTGGCGGCATTTTTAATCAGAAGAGGAATTTTAAACAGTCATAAACGATATTACATGCAGTCGAATGGAGCCGTAAGGGCGGCTGTGGCTTGCCAACAGATATTAGTACCCAGCGCACATGCGTTGAACACCGACCACAGCACTACAGCGTGGTGGCGGATTCCAAAACAGTACTTACTTTAAAAATACGCCTCGTACTTTGTCATCCAGATTTTCATATTTGATTATATAATTCACAGCTTATTTCTGGTTAATTGTAACCTTGTTATTACTGAATTAAATACTCACAGATCCACTTTTCATGGCGTGTACACAATCAATTTTTGGTTGAGAGGAGGCAATTCTGAAAGTAACTGACTGCATTTGGCAATGATGCCTGAATTTTAGCATCAGTTTGGTTGGATGCAGCTTTTGCCAACAAGCTTCGCTACTGTACGTTTTCACGGTACACTTTCAATGGAACCACCAGATAAACATATCGGCCGGTTGTGAAACAGTATAATTGGCTTGCATAGAAAATCTGATCTATGATAGGAGTGAACAGATAAAATCTTCATAATCTACGTTGTTTCAATTAATAATATACTTTCTCACATCATATTAGTCATGAGTTAAGTAAAAAGGTCAAACAAAACAATGCCACATAAAATTTTAGGAATGCAGGAAGTCAAAAGTTTTATTTATTAAATGTTACAGTTACAAATAACAAATCAAAATTATTGTGTTCAGTTTAGATTTATTATGAACACTCTTGAGTGTCTCTCTCTCTCTCTCTCTCTCCCTCTACGGTGTTGAAAATTTGTGAGATTTTGTGTATTTTGTGATTGTCACTACTATTCTGATGTTAGTGAACTTGTCTTTTAAGGTAAGTTCGCTGATGTCCTATCTCTCTAATATACTAGTTACGTCAAGTATAAAATTCTCTATAAATTTCAAATTTTAAACTTGGTTTCCATTATTGATATTTTTACTATAAAAGTTGTATTAAGCATAAAATATAAATATTTTACAATATAGTGTGATTTCTTATGAAAATCTTTTTGTTTAAGACACTGGAAAATAGGGGTGTGTGAGATGTGATTTTTTAGTTCGAGTCGAGAACGAGAAGTTGGCATTTTTTCGAGTATCGAGTATCCTGTTCACCCAAGACAACTGTAAAAGGCAGACACCATCCTAAGCGTATGTTAAGTTAAGCCAGATTCGTAAATATATATATATAAACTGAACACAATAATTTTGATTTTTTTTTTTTTTTTTTTTTTGTAACTGTAACATTTGATAAATAAAACCTTACAGTACTTCCTGTCTTCCTACATTTTTATGTGGCATTGTTTTGTTTATCCTTTTTCAGAACTAATATTATGTAAGAAAGTATATTATTAATTGGAACAACGTGGATTATAAAGACTTAATCTGGTCACTCATATTTTATATGCAAGCCAATTTACTGTTTCACAGCCGGTATGTTTATCTGGTGGTTCAGTTCAAAGTGTACCGCGAAAACGTAGCGAATCTTGTTGGCAAAAGCTGAATCCAACCAAACTGATGCTAAAATTCAAGCGTCATCGCCAAATGCAGTCATTTGCTTTCAGAATTGCCTCCTCTCATGAAAAATTTGATTGTGTACACGCCAAGAAGAGTGGATCTGTATTCTGTGGGTATTTAATTCAGTAATAACAAGGTTACAACTAACCAGGAATAAGCTCCGAAATACATAATCAATTTGAAAATCTTGATGACAAAGACTGTAGTTCAATCGATTGATAATAATACCTAAGCAGGTTTACTAAAAATAAATTTTAAAGTTGCTTAGGATGAATTAGTTTTTAATTATGATCGGTAATGAAATGTGTGGAAATTGAAACTACTTTGATACATGAGGCTACACTGAACAACAGATAAATAATTATGTCATAACGAGAAATTCCTGAAAACCTGGTGTAATCGAATGAAAACCATAGACGTAGTCGGCTAATATAATAGGTCTAGCTGATATTGGCGACGAGATGCAGTCTGAACATATATGTTTTGAAATTTTCGACTTTTCTCAAAATTTTCGAATTTTCTCGACACACACATACAGACAAACACACATACACACAGATGAACACACACACATACAGTGTTACAGTGAAGATTTTGGCCAGCTAAATTTTAAACTTATGAATAAAAAACGAGACGTTTGATAAGGCTTCGGTTCAGTAAAAATTATTTTCCGAATTTCTAAATTCATCGTATTTTGTTTAGAAAAGGTCTTCAACATGTTTCTCCCTCACTTGGGTTGATTCGTGATTGTTTTACAGTTTACATCGACATCGTCGTGAACAGGGGCCTGTTCAGTGAGTTTACGAATCAAAATTATCGTACTTTACCACATTTTACACTCCAACTATGTTATTGTCTAACCTAGTTAGAAAACCGTTCAACAATTTGACAGTAAAAAATATCATATGCGCAAATATTACACACAGTTTTGGCAATCTAAGGCGTTTTCGTAATAATAATTAATAGACGTTTGCCACGGATATATATATATATTTTTTATTTGAATAAAAATAAATCAATAATGTTGTGTCACTCGCTGCTAGAACGCCATTACCACATTTTATATTGGGACCCTTTTGATTGAAAGGTATTTTTGATATGAACGAAAATGTGCATAATTTCCTCGGCGTACAGGCTATTAGATTTGTATCTGTAACAGGTCTTTTTGAGCATCTTGAACCGGATCTCTCGTTCCCTTTCTTGGGTCATAAAGACACTAACCAGCACTTCTATTTTATTCACGCTATTTTAGGTTAGGTTACATGTGACTAGTAGACTCGACAACCAACATGTGAGATCGCTACCTTCCCAGCTCTGTTGTTTACTTTGAATTGAACTAGTTCAAATCATAATGAACGAACTCGTTCACTACATCGACTAGTTCATTTGACTGTCGTCGTGTACTACCTATTCTTAGGCGTATTGTTTAGTTCATAATTATGCGTACCAAACTGATAACGTATGATTAAGGGTAAAACAAAACGCAGACATTTTTTATTGATAACTTATAAAACTGTTTACTCTTAAAACTAAATTAAGATGTAAATCTGATATTTCGTGAAATACAACTACTCGATCGAACTTCGAGTAGTTTTAGTAGCTTCAAGTGTAACAGGTCCACCAAATTGACGAATAAATTAATTTAATTAAATAAATGATAAATTATTTTATTAAAGAAACAGATACATTTAATTAAAACAATGACCAAACATTCAAATAATATTCGGAAATTGTTGTAAGTAAATAACCAACAAATTTAGAGAAGTGGGCAGATATATTTATGCCAGGGCAGTCGACTAAATCGTAAACAACATTCCTTTCATTATTGTCTGGAAGGGTGGGGCCGACCTGTGCAATCCTGCAGCAGAAGACGAGTCAATCTGGCAATTCGGAGTGGGTAAAGTTAGCCTCAAACTGGGGTATAACCAAGAGAGATCTGATTGGCTGACGGAATCTAACCTCGAAATAAGAGAGATCTGATAGGCTGACGTCATGACTCTCTGACCCACGCTTTCGAGTGTAACGGACTGAAGCCACGCAAAACGTTCCCAGCTCGTTCACTTCTAGAAAATCTACGGAGACCACCACACGTAGACTCCTGGTGTTGCGCTTGGCCGAACACGTGTTACCGCGTGTGACCGTTTAAATTAAACTTAAATTCTTCAAAGTATGAATCTATTTTTCTTTCTGAAAAAACATTTAAATGATTCCAATCTGTTTCGTATAGTTTTTTGTAAAAGTTAAACAAACTCGGGTTCTTGAAGAATGAAGACCACATGGACTCACAAACAATTCAGTTAAAGATAAGTTTAGTTTTTAATTAAATATCCCATGTTTAGATATTGAGTAAACTATTTAACTGAATAACTTTTTATTGTAATGAAATTTTGACGAAGAAAATAAAAATAATGTAATAAAGTAGCTTTTTAAAACAAGTCTTGATTCATTGTAATTTACAGCCTCACCGATTTACCCACATAAAAACCCCTGAGATCATATAAATAATTTTAATTTGCATAATTTCATATCAAATTAACAAGAAACTTAAATTAATGTAACTCATCAGAATAGAAATAGTTACACAAGCTGAGTTCGGGTAGTAAAATACTCGATTAAATACTCGATGTTTTGAGTTCTCGCACACCCCTAAAACTAAAATTATAATTAGATACACATTAATCTATAAATATTTTTAATAAAAATTCTACAATAAAAGTATAAAAGCAATTTTGAGTCTCTGATAAATTAAAAACCATAAAACTTAAATTACTCCACTCTTCATAAGGAAAGTTTATACTTTCAACTTAACCCTACCTCCAAATAATATAATGAAAAATGCCATCAGTAGGTAAACAATAACTAAGAACCACTTTGCTTTCTGTTTGACTTCTCAAATATTTTGTATGTATAAAACTTCTAATTAAGGACATAGCCCCACCAAGTGCAGCTAGTCTTCTTAGGTAAATTTGCTCATTCTTAGTTCTACTATAAGTTAATAACTAAACTGAAGTAACTTTGCAGGAAGTTTTGAATCGCCTTGCTAAGATGTCTGTGCGAGCATGTTCAAGACTGGGTGGCTATGAGCCTGGCAGTCCTGACAATCCAGTAGTTAAAAAAGTTTTAAGTAGGCTACTAACACCATACCTGGCTGACCTGTTTGTTGATGACCAACCTGAAAAGGTACATTTTACGTATTTTAAGGATATCAATAGTATCTTTCTTAGAGCAAAATTAACAACAGTTTTGAATAGTAAATATTTATGTTCTAGGAAAATGTAAGATAAGTTTTGAATTAAAATATGAATATACATAATTGTTTACTTTACATTTATAGAGTGAAACTGTTCATGCTGAATTATTGTTTAGTTTTCTATATTTAATGGAATTTTGGAGCAGTTTTTATGTATACTAACTAACAAAGAGTATTAGGAAGAGAAATGTCAAGTACACACATTATTAGAAGGTAGGTACTAGTTTCACTTCAACAAAACAAGATGCAGATACTTCCAGTTTTGTACTTGTTTTGATTTCTCATAAATGGTCCAGTATAAATAAGTTGTCACACATTTAAGATATTTTGTAATCCATCTTTGTGTGATTTTCTGCTGTGGTGTTCAGGTACTTGATACAGAACAGGGTATGTCTTCTGTCCTCACTGAAATTGTATGAAAAAAGTGTTAGGAAAACGTTTTCATAACAGCTTTATTTGGAAATATGTTATTTTTATAAACAAATATTGAACAAGATTGAGGACAATGTTAATAGATCATTTGATCTCCAACAGCTATTATAAATATTTGTTTGTAAATAATAAGAAACCTTTGTTTTTCATTTTTATACTGTATCTTAGAGCTAACGCGCACTAGCCCGACCAAAACTCTGACAATTCTTGTCGTGGCTAGTTCGACCAAGAGTACAATACAACTCCGACTCTGAATGCTTCAGTAGCACATTAACTATATTATACAAAATTTACCTTTTTGAGCTAAAAGTTGTTATATCAAAATGTAACTTTTATGCAGTAGTACTGCATTTGCAGTAATTTTAAAAAAAATGAAAAATTTCTTCATTGTATTCCTTTTAAAAATTGTGATTCTTCTATTACCAGTTGTACCAATCACTTGTACACACTGTACAAAAATGTACCAATCATTATCAAATAAATAATACACACTTTTTCAGTTGATGAATAAAAATACAGTATAAAAGAATATAAACTGTTAAATTATTAACTAATAAAATAATCTTAATACTATTTCTGGTATAATTGTTTCATTTACTGACTGGAAGCACTATTTTATTTAGAATGAATTTGGTTATTAGATCTTGAACTACTACAACTGTCTTTGTTTAAACTTGGGAGCAGCAAAATTATTATTTGTGTTCCGAATCATGAAAATATAATTATTCTGATGTGTTATTGTTTTGAAGGAGTAACCTAGTTAAAATTGACATAATAAACAAAAATATTTTATTTACATAAATCAGCCTGCTCCTTTAATGAGCTGCACTCACTGCCTCCCAACATTACTGTATTCTCCTGCTACATTCCCTTCTTTAACATTATATTTGAATAGTCATCTAATGATAAATTCCATAAAGATTATTTTTGGTCGAAGTCAACAGTTTGGTCAGGCTTGACCAAAACCTTTGGTAGGATGACCAGGCCCTGACTGGCTTGTCGGACCTCACCTAGTGCACGTCGTTCTATTTGATCCCATGTAAAGTTTGGTCGGGCCCGACAGTTGTTGTTGTGGTTGGGCTAGTGCACGTTAGCTCTTAAGCTTCAACTAGAAGTACCATATGGTGTATCAAACAAATTATAAGAACTGTAAAAGTCAAAATTCTATTGTTTTCAAGCAATTAATAGTGGAATGTTTATGTTGAATTCACATACAGCTAGATTTAAAGAAAACGTTGTCTAAAACTACGCACAGATTTGCATAAATCTGTATCAATAAATACTCCTCCCCATAGTAAAAATAAAATAATTGAGGATTTGGATTTATTTTAAACAAAAATAAGAAATCTAATAAATTTACTTGTTTTATACTGCTGAATTTGTAATGCAACTGTCTCAGGTGCTGAAACTCCTAACAAGCAACAGTGAAAACCCATACCTGCTGTGGGACAACAGTACTCGGGCAGAGCTGCTCGACCTACTGGAGACCCATTGTGCCCAACGTCAGCCTCCCAGTCTGATCGATCTACACTTTTCCTACTCTAGTCATGCCACAGAACTGTTAATAGGCAATGTGTTTATACGACTTTATAATACTCAACCAACATTTCCCATCAAGGTAATAACCAAATACTTATACTCAGCACAATCAAATAAAGTAGAGACAAATTTTCCTCTGAAAAAGCGGATTATGAAGGAGAAAAGGGGTAACAGTAAGAGAGGCCGTGTGAGGCAATGTGGCATTGCCAGACACTACTACCACGGCCGCCTTTAAAGAAGGCTGCGGTGATTGAAAAGTGGCAACGCCGCACTGAGGCTCAAGATTCTGACCTTCCATTTACTATTATGGGAAAAGGGTGCACGCTCTCCTTTAATGGGGGGTTTTATGTACTTTAATGTTTCTGATTACTTCAAAAACTTATCAAAATGATCATCTTGACTGTATCAAACTAGATGATTCAAGGTTTCTTTATTTCTATCGATATATCACTTCAAAAACCGCTCTAAACCAACATGTGATGATTGTTTGCTATTGTTTATACTAACAGAGGAGTGATATTATTCAAATCAAATTCTCTTTATTTCATAAACATTAAGAATGGAAATGGCGTCATAGTAAATAAACATAAAAAGTTACAGTATAGAAAAGTACAATAGGCATAAAATTCTTCTAGGGTGTAGATTGGCCTTTTCTGCAGCCATATATGTAGCTCTTTCTTCATTTTGCTCCCCTTTAGCGTCCTTAGAGACTGTGGCAGGTGGTTGTACAGCTTTTGTCCAATGTAAGATACCTTCTTCTCAAAAAGTGCTGTTCTGTGCCATGGAAGGGCATAGTTAGATGCATGACGAGTGTTGTATGAGTAAAAATCCTGTCCTGTTTGCAACTTCAGGGTGAGTGTATGTAATATCACAGATTCAATATACAGTCCTACAACAGTCAGGATGCCCAAATCTTTAAAATATTCTCTACAGGAATCGCGTGGCTTAAGGTTTGCAAGTATATGAACTGCCTTCTTTTGCTGAGTAAGAACTCTTGTCATATTCCCAGTTGATGTTCCTCCCCAGACCACAATTCCATACCTCATGGCTTTCCAACAGGAGCTGTAAGCTGTTTTGGCTGCCTCTAGGTTGGCTATCCATTTCACTCTTCTAATTACATAAATTGCTGTGTTAATTTTCTTAATGAATGCATCTATGTGTGCTGTCCACGAGAGTTTGGAATCTATAGTAAAACCTAGAAGTTTAACTGTGTCACTTTGAATTATTTGATCATGTTTCTTTACCTGCTCTTTCTTTTTACTAAAATTTATTTGGATTGTCAGGGTTTACTGCAAGGTCAGATGCTTGGCAATAGGAGATTGTTTTATCAAGAGCTACCTTGGTAAGATCATGTAAGCTAACAGCAAGTTTGCTTTTGAGGAGAATAGTTGTATCGTCAGCAAACATCACAATATTAGTATTATTATTTTTTATGTAAGTTGGAAAGTCATTTGTCAGCAAAACAAAAAGAATCGGTCTTAACACAGAACCTTGAGGAACCCCCGTGACAGCTGAAGTTGTTTTGATCTGTAAGTGGTTGTTCTTCCCTTTTCTGTCTTCTGTATGTCTACAAACTGTTTCCGGTCTTCAAGATAGCTTTTGAACTATGTTTTTGCAGCTCCTACCACTCCTAGGCTTTCCAATTTTTCCAGTATCAAACCATGTCCAATACAGTCAAACGCTTTGCTATCATCATCATGAGGGCAGTCACAAATTGTTTGTCATCAAGATTGCCAGCTATGAAACTTATGATACTGGTTAAGGCTGTGATTGTAGATTTGTTTTTTATAAAGCCATGCTGGTGTTGAGTAAGAATATCATGGTCATTTAGATGCTTGATTAGCCTATTTAACATTGTTTTTTTCAATAACTTTAGAAATACTTGGCGTTAGTGAGATAGGACGATAGTTTATACAATCACTTTTCGAGCCTTTTTTATGTAGTGGATAAACTTTTGATGTTTTTAGTTGAGACGGAAACACTCCACTTCTGAAGGACTTATTTATAATAGTTACAAGAGGTGGAGTTAATTCTTCTGAGCATACTTTTATTAGTTTCGAAGGTATTTCATCAATTCCACATGATAGCTTGGGTTTTATTGTCGCTATTACAGACTTTACTTCTTCGTTGTTAGTGTTAGTTCTAAGCAGTTTCCTGGTAAAACTTGTGTATGAGTCAGAAGTTGATTGTTGTTTGCTGAATTTGCAACTTTAGATTTATTAAGTGTTAGTTCAGCAATTTCTGTGAAAAAAGTGTTGAAATGGTCAGCTATCATTATAGGGTCAGTCAGTTTTTTGTCTTCTACTACTATTTGCAATGGCTGCATTTCAGATTGGCTCTGATGTCTTTCTGAATTAATAATGCCCCATAGTGTTTTCATTTTATTATCAGATTTATTAATTTGGTCGCTGATCGCCTTTTGCCTAATTTTTCTCAAATACAGATCATACACTTTCTTCTTTTCAATCATATTATTTTTGTCTTCTGTATTTCTAGAGAGATGAAATTGGTTTAGTGTCTCAAGGTATTGGTTTTCAAGTTCTGATGCTCTCTTGTCGAATACAACCCTTTATTTAGGGCCTAGTTTCTTAATTTGTTTTAAGGAGCATGTTGCATTCATTGCTATTATTATTTTATTTTGTAGGCAGTTATGTACGCTTCATCCACACTAAGAGCATTGTGCACACAATCCCAGTTTTCTTGAGCAAGAATATGCTTTAATTGTTCAAGGTTTTTAGTAGTGAAAACTCTTTTTTTAATTAGGTTTTGTTTTGGTTTTGATATTATGTTCTTAATTACACACTCTTGTGCCATGTGATCTGATATGCCACCTTCATGGATTCCAATTGATATCTGGTCATCTTGCAGGTTAGTGCATATACAATCAATTGATGTGGCAGACTCTTGTGTAATTCTTGTTGCTGGGAGAGCATGTCTGATGATGTTATGAGTTCTTAGGTTTTCAGTAAATAGGAAATTATCCCTACCGTTTATGAGACTGTTTATGTTACCCATTATTATTATTTTCTTATTCTCAAGTTTACTTTCTTCTAATATGTTCGATAACATTTCCAGAGCCTCACTTAGTTTTCCTTGAGGTGGTCGATAGATGCCTAGTATAATATATGCTTGTTTTTTTGTTCTAAGAGTAACTTGAGCTGCTTCAAAAGTCGATTCTTGGCAGTATTCAGTTATGTCCATAACATTTATGTTTTCTTGTGGTACTGTAGTGCTTCTATAGACAGCCACACCTCCGAGCTTATGGTTTTCCCTACTAAAACTAGCTACTAAGTCATATCCACCTAAGCGTGTATTGTGTAATTTTTCTTCTTCTAGTCCATGTTCTGTTAATATTACTATTGTTGGTCTCAAGGTGTGTAGGAAGTGATTTAACGCATCAATCTTCTTGGCAAGTCCTCGGACATTCTGGTGGAGTATTTTTAAATTTTCATCTCCAGTGCTTATGTCTGGCTCTTTAGTTTGTGTCTCTGGCGCTACTGTTATGTGAGGTCTTTCTCCTCTGGTCCTGCTCCTAAAAAAGGGCTGTCTTTTTGTTGAAGGCAGTTTTTAGAGTCTTCAAGGGATGGGCTTTGTATGCTGGTTTGAGGGTTTAGAATGTTGCTCGCAAGGGGGAGGGGTTGTAATAAATGTTGTTTTGCATTTTTATTTTTTTCATTTGTTTGTAATAGAAGTCAGTTATGGTTTCGCCAGTTTCGCGCTTTGTGGCTGTTATGGGGGGTGCTATTGTCACTTTGAACTTATTTTTTTGTATTTCATTTTGGTGTGGGGCACTTTTGGTCTGGAGTTTTTGACTCAAGTTGTTTGTCTTATTGGGCCCTGTGCTTGTTCCATGATTTAACTTGTATTTTTCTACCTGTAGCGATGCAATGTAGACATTTCTTGTTTTTTGTGGCTTTAATATTTTGTGTGTGGTTGGATGTTTTGATTATTTTTTTTTGTTCTGTCTTTTGATGTGTTCTTATGACTATTGGGGTTGCAGGTGTGGTTGTTTTCAGCTCTTCATCATTTTTAGGCGGCCTGTCTTGAGTTTGTTGTTGTCTTATTGTGTTCAATTTTTCTAGTTTGTCCAGTCGTAGTTTTAAATCAGCCAGTTGTGTTAGTATTCATATCAGGAAGTCCATTACTACTTGTTTGTGTTTCAGAATTTTGTTGTGTTTTCTTGTATATTGTATGGTTTTCTGGTGTGTTTCTAGTATTAGATTTGTGTTGAAGTTCTTGAAACTGTTTTTCTAATTTCTCAATTATTACTTCTTTCTCTTTGTCATGCTCTTCCAAGTTCTGTGTTAGCTGTTCTTGCATTTCTTTTTCTAGCTGCCTTTCTAGACCTCGGATTATATCTTGTAAAATGCTGTTTCAACACCGGCTATTACCACTCAACCCCTGCAAACACCAGGCTCCCCCCCGTGTGTTGTGATTAGTGATGAATGTGAGAGTGTGATGGAAAATGTTGAAGAAAGTTCTAATGGTTTTTTAGATTAATGCAAGTAAATGTTCAGTGTTTAAGAAATAAAATATTGCAGTTGGAATGTCTATGTGAAGACAAAAAATCTTAATGTTATATGTATATCTGAACACTGGCTGCAACAAAATCAAGTAGATCTATTTGTACCAAGTAATTTTGTTCCTGCCAGTGTGATCTGTAGAAAATTAAGTAAAAATGGTGGAGTTGGAATTTTTATAAAAAAGTCTATACAATATTCTGTTGTTGATGTCTCAAAATTTAATTTGGAATTAGATATGGAAATTTGTTGTGTAAAATTGATAGATGAAAATATTGTAATTGTGAGCATCTATAGATCTCCAAGTGGGGATATAAATACATTTTTTGACTGTTTTGAACTTGCCATTAAGAAACTTTTATTAAATAACCATAGGATAATTATTGCAGGAGATTTTAATATTGAAATGGGAAATAACAACAATAACAACTTGGCTTATTTGAGATTTTGTAATATTCTCAGATCACTCAATCTGTTTTTAACAAATCGCCAGCCTACACGCTTAAAATCGTGCATTGACAATATTATTGTAAATTTCAATAAGAGTCAATATAACACGTCACTCGGAGAACATTATTTTGCAGACCACATACCACTTTTTTTTGACATGTTTAAAATTGACAACTCCCAAAAGAATCAAAATAAGTTAGCTAACGCATTTGTTAGGAAGCAGAACGACAAACACATAAATCTGTTTATATCTTGCCTAAAAAAATAAAACTGGGAGATGATAGAAGATTTTAAAAACAATAAAATTAATGTTGAAAACCTATTTGATACATTTTTTAAAAAATATGTTGACTTGTGGCATTACTGTTCGCCTTTAGTGAAAAGATCAACAAATAAAACTAATAAAACTAAATTAATCAGTTGGTACACACCTGAATTAGCTAAAGAAAAAAATCAAATGCTCGCATTATTTACAATATATAAAAATTTACGGTCCAGGGGGTCAGAGCAAACTCAAGCAGCTTATGATAGTTATGTTCAATTTAAAAAAAGGTACCAAAATCAACTAATACAAGCCAAAAAAGTTGCAGTTGAACAATACATCATTAATGCTCCCAACCAATGCAGGGCTGCATGGAAGGTGATTAATGATGAACATTCACCAACTCATAGTGTAGATGTTAGTTTAGATCCAGATGAGTTTAACCTTTACTTCTTGAATTCAATTAAAGACTTAAATGATAGAATTCCTTCCAGTCCTTACACACCAGACTATTTTTTAAGAGATCAGTGGGGTGGTCAAAACTCTTTTACTTTTACTTGGGTAAATGTCTCAGCCGATGATATCATGAAGGCTGTATCTAAATTTTCAAATTCCAAAGCTATGGACTACTATTGGTTATCTAATTTTATAATAAAACAAACAATTAAGTTTATAAGTAAACCTCTTGCTTTTGTTTTAAACAATTGTATGAACGAAGGATATTTTGCACCATCACTTAAGGTATCAAAAGTTACTCCAATCTTTAAAAAAGGCGACAAAAACTTAATACAAAACTACCGTCCAATCTCAATTGTTCCTATTTTCTCTAAAATTTTCGAATCAATCATGTATAATCAGTTAAATAATTATTTTGAAACTCATAACTTATTGTCTAATTGTCAATTTGGCTTCCGCCAAAATAAGTCTACAACATCAGCAATATTAAATATAATTGATCACTCTTTAGAGGCCTTTGAAAAAAAAGATTCTGTCTCTTTAGTATTATGTGATCTTAGTAAAGCATTTGACAGTATTCCATCTCAAATTCTGATGAGCAAACTAATGTTTTATGGTGTTCGGGAAAACTCTCTAAAACTTATTAAATCATACCTTTCCAATAGGCTTCAATTTGTTTCAATTAAAAATAAGTGCTCTGAAATGAAAGAAGTAATAACCGGTGTGCCGCAAGGCTCCATTCTTGGGCCTTTTTTCTTCATAATTAATTTACATAAACGATCTCCCTAAAAACCTCAATATTCATTCAATAATTTATGCAGATGATACTACTTTATTTGCTAACCATCATAACTTAAATTGTCTTAAAGAAATTATTCAACAAGCAGAAACTACAGCGTATGAATGGTTCTCCACAAATAAGTTATCCTGCAATCCCCAAAAAACTCAGTATATTACTTTAAGCCTTAAACAAGAAATTAATCTAGAATCTGTTAAGCTCTTGGGAATAAACATTGATTCGAAATTAAATTGGACATCTCATATTGAAACTGTATGTAACAAACTCTCTAGGGTAAATTATGTGCTTTGGAAGCTTAAACATTTTGTTAGTCCAGAATATTTTAGACTCGCATATTTCGGACTCCTTCAGTCACATTTACTATATGGTTTACTTGCTTGGGGTCACTCTCCTCACGTTCACGACATCCTTTTACTACAGAAGAGGGCTGTACGTTGCATTGCAGGAGCTGATCCCCTTGCACACTGTCAGCCTCTTTTTGTAGACCTTAAAATTCCCACCATAGTCAATCTTTATATTTTCCAAGTTTTGTTGCACACAAAATCAAATTTACATCAATTTCCTGTTAGACAGGAAATTCATCATTATTCTACTAGAGGGAGGAATAAGATTGATATACTTCCACACAGGTTATCTAAAATAGCAAATTCTTACAAATTAAACTGTATTTATTTTTTCAATAAGCTGCCCGAAGTTGCAAGAATAGTGAGTTTTAATAATTTTAGAAGAAAACTATACAATTGGTTAGAAAAAAATCCCTTTTATAAAATTGATGAATTTTTAGATTGTCAAGTTGATATCATATTTTGATATATCTCTTGTTAGAGATGTGACATTAGGTAATTTTTTTTTTCTTTTTTTTAATAATTTTACATTACTGAAAACTGTTTTATGGCAATTCTTTGTATTACTAATTTATTGTTTTTTTTTTTTACAATAGTAATTAATTGTCATAACTGTTTATATATAAGTTTACAGAAATGTATACACTGTAAGTATGCTTATGTATGATTTGACTTGTCCTATTTCTGTAAATCAGATCAATGGAATAAATGAATTCTTATTCTTATTCTTATTTCTGTTTAGAGTGTGGTCCCTTTCCATTTCTAGTTGCGCTATTTGTTCTTCACAGATCAGTTCATTTTTACTTCCTAGTTCAAGAATTCTTGTTGTTAGCTTGTGGTTTTCTAGATTAATTTGGTGTAGGTCTGCTTTGAATTTTTGGTTTTCTATGAGTAATGCATTCCCTACTTTGGCTGCCAAGGTGAGTGACATTTCAAGATCCGTGTTGTCTTGGTTTTCAAAGTCTTTGATTTTGGTTGTGATTTAAATCATGTCAGTATCATAGATTTTGGGGTTGTCGAGATTCCTTTTGTTTCTTAGTTCTGTGGTATCTGAGGAGTCGTTTGAAGTTTTTGTGGATACTGGTTTCATGGGTGGTTCTAGTGTATTGAAGCATTTCGTGCAGAGCCAGTTTTTAATTTCGTCCTTTGTCAATTTCTTCAGTTGCTTATCTGTAATGTTTACACAGCCTCCATGGAACCATAGAGGACGTGGGCCTGTGCATTTAATGGATGAGTATTTCACTCCAATGCCACAAGAACCGCAGGGATATTTATGCCTGCTGTTTTGGTTCTGTGCATTTTGGGGTTATGAAATGTTGGTGTATTTGTTGTTAAAGGGAGGAAGACAGTTTTTTATGCAGAGTTTGGCTGTTTCTCTATGTTAATATATTGTGTTTAGGCAAATAGATATTCAGTTTTTGTTGAAGGTTTGGCTATTTCCTTAAGTACAGTATGTAAATAAACTAAAATGTGTTCAGTTTTATTTTATTCAGTTTGTCTGATTGTGAATGTCAATATTATTTTTGTCAAGCTATTAAAATTCTAGTTATATTTTATTCAGTTTGTCTGCTTCTGACTATCAATATTATCAATGTAAAATTATTAAAGTTTTATGTTATAATATGTAAAAATATGTTACATAGACAATGTCAAAATGTAATTCTTAAAATGTGTTGCTAAATGATGGATATGCCTCTTGTTATGATCAGGCAGTGAGTTGAGGTAGGCTCTGTAGGTATGCGTGCCAACGCACAGTCAGCACAGGTGTTGGATTGCCATTCAAGTAGACTGTTGTCACTGCTAATAAGGCTATAACTTCACTGCTGGTAGTAATGGTATTGTGTTATTGTAATATTGGAAGTCTAGTTGTCTGAGTTGATGATTTGGCATCTGACGTCACTTCCAATTGCCAGCATAGCCAATGTTTTCATGCAAATTACTTAATTAAAATATTTTCTCTTTAAAAATTGAGGAAGTCTTTACAATAATTATTATGTTTCTTTTAAAATGTTGTTATTATTGGTTATTTGGTTTTTACTTTGTGATTTAAGCTTGTTGGTCATGAATAGTGTCATTGAATACTGTTGAAGATTTTGTTGGATTCTCCTTCAGTAAGTCATATTAGTAATTTATTTTTTATTTTACTGGAATGGACTTAAGTTATTCCTTTTAGTTGTTAGTATCCTGGATAACACTTGTTGGTTTAGTTAGCACAGAAAAACTTAACTTTAGGAGAGAGCACATTCACAGTTTGTGTTGGCTGTCAGCCGTCTGTTGTTCAAGTTACTTGAAAGATATAAGTAGAGATGAGGTTTCTGTACCTTCTGATCTTGTGTTAAATATTTGTAAACAATTAATTTATTGGTATTATTCAAAAAGTTACATCTAAAGATTTTTTTACTGTCACAGAATCAAGAAGTATTGTAACATTGTTAAGTATGGAAGGACTGTCTTTGAACTATAATTTTGTATTTGTAACTGGTAAAATTTGTATATGTGGCTTACAATATGTAATGTGAAATTCAAACTAAATATTCTATAAACATATTTTAACATCATACCGATCTAAACATTTTAAGAAGACTGGACTTTTCTTTAGAGTGTTCAAACTGTGGAGTGTAGTAGAATTGAGTATGGACTTTCTTGTTGTGGTAGAACCTAAATATCAAATTTATATCCAACAGAAAATTTATAAAATCTATCTCAAATAAACTGTAAATAAAACAATCACACCTCTTGTTTTGACAGTAAAATTCGTCCGATTAAATAGACGTTTGTTTCTTAAGTATTAAATTTGCTTTAAAGTAGAAGTATAATAATAATAATAATAATAATAATATTTTTTTATTGCCGTTTGGATTATTACAATCATTGACAAAGTCATCATACAGCATTGAACAGCCAAGTCAAAATGAACTAACCTAAATGACTAAAACTATGTTAACCTAAAAGTTTGGTGCTTATGGTAGGAATCTCTACCATAGCTGAAAGATTAAAACTAATGAGAAGCAATTTGATGCAGTCAATGAACCAAAAGATAAATAGACAAGTTAATATACAAGGTAATAAGGCAGCATATAAGGAGACAGACCAGATCAGTACAATAAACATATATGTATGATTAAACGAGGTTAAAATATTCAAATAAATATTATAAAACTAAGTAACAAAATAAATATAGAGACACTAAAACAAAACTATGAGACAACAAAATTAAAATAAATGGTCTGTGTTCAAATAAAGACAGTTTACTTACAACAACTACAAAATAAATAAATATAAACACAAGGAAATAATTGAATAAATAGGTACAAATTATCACAAATAGCACAAATTACATAATAAATATTGAAGACAGGTGAACATTAAACAACAATGAATAAATAGAGACAAACAAGTATTTAGAGACAATGTAAATAAATAGGTACAATCTAAAATTTTATGTTTTTCAATTGAAAAAAATCATCCATGCTGTAAAAAGGATTCATTAACAGCCAGTTGTAGTATTTATGCTTAAATGTCTTCACAGGGTACTGAATTATTAAATGTCTAAGGGAGTTGTACACTTTCAATGATAAAACTACAAGACTGTTGTTAGTTTTGTTAAGCCTATGTGAGGCGATAGATACATTATCTTTAGATCTAGTGTTGTAATTGTGATAATTGTGGTTAAATTTTAAACTGTCAGAATTTTTCAAAACATAAATAATGCTATCGTACAAATACAGGTTAATTGTTGTCTGGATTTGAGTTTTAATAAACAATGGTTTACAGTGCTCATGATCACTAGCTTTATTTATTACTCGGAGAGCTTTTTTTGTAGTATTAAAATTTCTTGAATTCTGGAACTATTTCACCAAAAAATCAGCCCGTACCTGAGCAATGATTGGAAGTAGGCAAAATAAGCATTTCTGATGTAGTTTCCTTTAACACAAAAGGTTAGTCGCCTTAATAAATAGACAACTCTAGACAATTTTGCACTCAAACTGTCTATATGAGGTCCCCAGGTAAGGTGGTTGTCTAACGTAATTCCTAAGAACTTGGCTGAGGTCACATACGATTTGGAATCAGGAACACCAGATTTAAGACTAAAAATAATGTTTTGAGTTTTGTATTTATTTAATAAGAATCCATTTGATTGAAACCAGAGAGCAGCCTCTGCAGTTGTACTAGTTACTATGTCATTAAGTTCGTGTAAGCAGCTATTTGAGTTAAAAATGGTGGTGTCGTCTGCGTATAAAATAGTGTGAGATTTAATGGAAAATGGTAGATCATTAACAGCTATGATAAATAATAGAGGCCCAATAATTGAGCCTTGTGGGACTCCATGTTCAACTGGTAGTTCCTGAGACCATGTATCCTCAACACAAACTATTTGTTTTCTGTTGCTCAGGTAGGATCTGAAAAACTTTAAAGTTATATCTCCAAAACCATAGTATTTTAGTTTTATGATTATGTCATTATGACCAACACAGTCAAAGGCCTTAGTTAAATCACAAAGGGTGGCCTGACCGTAAGCTTTTTCCTCAAATACAAGCAGAATGTCTTTTACAAGAATATCAATGGCATCCATGGTGGACTTTCCCTTTCTAAATCCAAATTGAGTTGAATTAAGGATGCCATTTGTTTCTAAAAATAGACTAACTTGGTCATACACTAAAATTTCAAAGAGTTTAGATATCATAGGTATTAGAGAGATAGGTCGATAGCTGTCTGGCCTGTCCCTGGGTCCCTTTTTGTAAATAGGACATATTCTAGATATCTTGAGCATGTCCGGAAAGACACCATTCTGAAGACATTTATTGAAGCAGATAGACAGGGGGTAAGCCAAGCAGGGTGTAATTTGCTTTAATATATTATTTGACAGGTCATAAATGTCACGACTATCAGAGTTATTTAACCTTTTAGCTGCGTTGGTAATGTCATCAGTTGTAATAAGCTTCCATTTGAAAATTACTCCAGTGGTGGGTGCCCTCCGAACAAGCTCTGCAGGTAAACACACACTTTGACCAATTTGATTTTTAATATCATTCACAGAATTAATAAAATGGTCATTAAGGACATCTGGTGGGATATTGATTTTTCTTAAATTTATAGGAGATGAGTTAGCTTTTATTATGTTCCATGCTGCCTTACACCTATTACTACTGTTTTCAATAAGTGTTGTGTTGTAAGACACCTTTGCTTTCACAATGGCCTGCTTATACTGACATTTCATAGTCTTTATACTTTCAGATAGATGATTATTACATGGTGCACCTTTCATTAAAGAATTAAGAAAAATTAATCTACTTTTCATATCAGCTAGCTCCTTTGTGTACCAGTTATTCTTACATCTATTTAGACTAACATTACCTAGCTTTTTGGGTTTTTTTAATCCCTGGAAGAACTGAATGCAGCAAATTACTTTATTAAAAAAGCAGTTAAATAGCCAATCTGTATCGTTATTATTTAATAACCATTGATCCATAAGGCTAATCCAATCATAAGACTCCAACTTCTGAGCCAGGTCAAAAACGCTGGAAGTAAGAAGGGTAAGTTTGAAAGCAGTGTCATTAGCGCCAGCTTTATGTCAGGAAGGAATATTGCAAACTAATATATGCTTACATATCCACAAATACATAATATCAACTCCTAAACCTAATTTAATACACTTAGAAAAAAGCTATATAGTTCAAGTACATAGGATGTAAGCTATGCATTCAAGAGTTCAAAACAATAAGTTTAAGAGCCTAGGATGTAGAGTACGTCCTAAACCCCTAAACTACTAGAGGAATAACATCAATATAATAATAGAATCCCATTTTGTATTTAATATTGTCATATTAATTCAATGGTTCTTAGTTTCACATTTTTAGTTTCTATTTTGGGAGTGATGTCAGCTGTATGCGTGCCCCTGAAGCAGTATACCTGATGTTTTCCACAGGCCTCAGGATGTCACAGAAGTTCGCATTGCCTATTCAAATTACGTTCTTATCTTAAACGTAATTAAGAAAAACATTACGTTTAAGATAAGAAATGATTTAATTAGTAGTTTAAAAGAAGATTTTGTTTTTGAAGCTTGTTGCATTGAAGTAGTGGATCAGAATACAGTTTCGCATATAGTTATCTCTTTATATCATAATACAGACCTGAGTAATATGAACTTGTTTTTAAGTAAACTTGAAAAACTATTATGTACACTAAAAAAAGAAGCTAAAACAAAACATATTTATATAGCATCCGACTTAAATATTGATAGTCTAAAAACTTCTCGCAATCCTAGGGTAAGAGATAATCTATTAAATTTATTAGAATGTAACGGGTTTAATTTAAACTTTTACTTACCAACAAGAATAGCCTTTGACTCTAAAACTTGTATTGATAATGTAATCTCAAACAAACTCGTTAGTCAGAGACGTCGCTTGAATGGTGAACTCGGCATGTCTGACCACAGAGCCTTATTAATTTCCATGTTTAAAGAATCCGGACAAAATGGTCTCCACAAGTTAGAAAGAAGAAGTTGTACAAAATCAGGCTTATACAACTTTACAGAATGTGTAAAAGACATAAAATGGAATTTAAATAATACAAATTCATCCCAAAAAAACTTTGATATATTTTGTTCTCTGTTCAAATTAAACTTCGATAGTCACTTTCCGTTAAAAACAGTAAAAACAAAAACCTTAACAAATTCTAAATGCACAAACAAAAATTGGATTTCAACCAGAATTTGTATCTTGTACCGGAATTGTAACCGGAAATTGTATGCAAGTAGGCGTGAACGAGAATTGCATACTTTAGCAAAAACTTCAAAAGATCAAATATTTTTAAATTATGTAAAGTTGTACAAAAAAATTTTTAGAAAGGTCTGTGGTACTGCCTAAAGAATTGCAAATAGTAAATATATAGCAAATGCTGAAAATAAAAATAAAGCAGCTTGGAATGTAGTCAAGTCTGTATTAGGATTACAACAAAATGTGACAAATGTAGGATTTGAACAGGTTAACTTTATGGATGAGGAAATTATCAATGGAAGTGAAATTGCTTGTAAGTTTAATGAAATGTTCATCAATGTTGGATGTAAATCAAACAATTTAATTTCAGTAGAAGCTGCTAGGAAGATTCTAACAAAATGGGAAGAAGTGTCAAACCATAAATTTGAATTTAGTTTTGTTACAATAAATCAGATAAATGGAGTAATAGCAAATTTAAAAAACAAAAAATCATTTGGGTGGGATGAGATTCCTGTGCAGGTTCTGAAAAATACTGCAGGTTATATTTCACAGCCTTTGACGTTTCTGATCAATCAGTGCTTCTATGAGGGAGTTTTCCCAAGTCAATTAAAATATGCAAACGTAATACCAATCCATAAAAAATACAATAAAAATAACCCCGATAATTATAGACCTGTGTCAGTATTACCAGTTCTATCAAAAGTATTTGAAAAAGTTGCTCTCGATCAGTTAAGTACATTTCTCAACAATAATAATATAATTTGTAAAAATCAGTATGGTTTTCGACCGGGGTATAGTACAATTGATGCAGCCACAGAATTAATCAACCATATTACAAAGGGGCTTGACAAGTCTAAGAGCACCGCAGGTGTTTTTTGTGACTTGTCAAAAGCATTTGACTGTGTTAATCATGACATTCTAATTGAGAAACTGAAATTTTATGGAATCAACAATGGAGCTCTAAATTGGTTTAAATCATACCTGGCAAATAGAAAACAACGAGTCATTACAAACAAAACAGATGGTAAATATATGTCAAATTGAAATGAGAATATAAATGGAGTTCCTCAAGGTTCGCTGCTAGGTCCATTATTATTCATTCTATACATCAATGATTTACCTTTAAATATTAACCATGCTGAAGTTTTTTTATATGCAGATGACACCTCAATTCTATTGAAATGTTCAAATAATAATGAATTAAAGAAAGCAGTGGAAAGAGTTTTACCTGAAATAAAGCAGTGGTTTGATACAAATGGACTTAAATTAAATAAGGCAAAAACTGAAATAATAAAATTTCAAACACAACATAACAAATGCCCTTTTAGTAATTCCATTACCATCGATGACAACATCATAACTATCAAAGACATGGTAAAGTTTATGGGGTTAATCATTGATCAAAACGTTACATGGAGACCCCTAATAGAAGCACTGAGTAAAAGATTAAATTCCTTATGTTTCCAAATGTATATTTTGAGAGGAACTGTGGAGCTGAGTGTTAGAATGACAGTGTATCATGCTTGCTTTGGTTCCCTGCTCCAGTATGGTCTTGAACTATGGGGTAGCTCAACCGATATTCTTAAGATTTTTAAAATTCAGAAGACATACATTCGAACAATGCTTTTTATGGACCATAACCAATCATGCAGATCTGTATTCAAAGAGCTGAATGTTCTGACACTTCCTTCCATGTATATTTTCAAATGTTTATTATTTGTAGATAAAAATAAAGATTTAATTTTAAATAAACAGCACAGCCATATTTACAACACAAGATTCAGAGAACAACTCCAATATCCAATTCATAGGCTAAAACTATTTGAAAATTCCCCTCATTATATTGGTCTAAAGTATTACAATAAAATTCCGTCTAATCTAAAAACCCTAAATATTATTAAGTTTAAAAATAATGTTAAAAACTTCCTGATTCAGAAAGAATATTATGATGTAGGAGAGTTTTTAAGTGATAACTCTTTGATCATTGATATGTAATTTTAGAATAAGTTTTAGGATAGTTTTTAGGACATTGACTCTTCACCTGTTTACTTACAAATAAAATTTGTAAAATTATGTAAACGTTATGTGAAATAAAACATCTTGAATCTTGAATCTCAAATGCCGCGGCCTTCTTTAAAGGCGGCCGTGCTACTACCCTAATGCTAAATTACGGTCAGTTTCTGCTGCCGGCTGCTATACAGAAATGTCAGCCTCCCAAAATTATGCTACTTCATTAGGCTTTCTAATTAATAACTTTATCTCTTTGTTCAAAAGAATTAGTTATTTTCCTATGCGAGGGAGAGGGGAAGGGAGGGACGAATGGGCTGCTTCCAATATTGCTGATAGGTGGCACACCCAGATACCACTGCCATCTACCCAGCAATAGTGAAAGCCAAGTCAGTCTCTCTATCTCTCTCTACTCACCTGATAAAAGTTCCAGCTGCACAAAAAAAGTGTGTAAAATGTGTCATTATTGAATTTATTTTTACTACTACTGTGGTGTTAGTGGGCTTGTTTTCTAAGATAAGTTTTATGATGTCCTATCTCTCCTTACATACCAATTCCTGGCCTAATGCCCTTTAACCTAACCTAAAAATTGGTAAAAAATAAGTAATATTTCATAACCTATTACTGTATACAATTCTGCAAAATTGTATAAGCCACTGATACCGTCATTAGGTAGAGATGAATCTTTAATGCTAATTCCTTTTAAACCAATGTCTGATTTGAACTTTTGAACACGAATGAAGGGTGTAACCCTTGAACATGGATGTAGTGTTTAACCCTTAAACATGAATGTAGTGTGTAACCCTTTAACATGAATGAAGTGTGTAACCATTGAACATGATTTTACATAAAATTTATGTTTGAACGGCAAAGTCAAGTAGTAACTTCAGAAAGCGAATCTAAGACAAAGATTACCCATCTGGTTAGTAATTTTTAAGTGCAGCACAGATCTGGCTGTCAGATATATGAGTAATCTATACTACTAAATGGTCTAAGAACTAAATATTTCAACTTTACAATTAATTTCATTTTTATTAAACCTTACTTAGTTCTTGAAAATGTAACTTCAATAAGCAACAAAACTCTAGATACTGCACAGTAAAAACACAATTGCTGCTAGTGTTAAACGATTAATTTTTCAATGGACCCACAATTCTGGACTGACAATTGCTTTTAATAAAGGTTATGTATGGTTTCAGAACCCTAAAGGATTTTTATTGGATTTGCTGGAATATGTAAGAGTGTATCAGCCATCATTAACAGGCGATGAGCCTTGTGATCCCGAGCGCAATGAGAGGGTAACCATGGCCCTGCAGGCACTGAGCAATGTCATCAACAGCAACCCTGGTAAGATTGATATCGATACAGCAACTCATTTTAAAACTAAATTTCCCGGAAGATTGTTGTAAGATGTAAATGTTATTAAATAGTAGGATTCTAAAATAAACAAGATACTAAAAAGTGTTTTGATGGTAGGCAATTACTGATTGAATTTCTCTTCTTTATAGTAAAAAGAAAGCGACTTCTCACAAATATTTTTTTTTCTTTTCTTTTTTAGTAATCTAAGAACTTATTTTGCCTTGCTTTATCACTCTGAAATATTTTGGATCTCATTTTAATCACCCCTTGCATGCTTTTTCCATGTTAAATCTTTCTTGAAACATATACCTTAGATATGTGTTTAATACATTTTGCGACCCACGCTCATACAAAAAAAAATTGGGCCCATCGAAGGTGGGTGGGAAGACACAGAACTCAGGAAAAAAAACAAGTTATGGTTAAAATGTAGTTTACTATAACAAGGTATTATTTCTTTTTTTATAGACAGTTAAAAAAAGGTAATTGAAAAAATTAGGCTGTTGCCAGTTTAAGACTTAAATAACATTTCAGACTTAACCCTTATCACGCCATAAGCGCATATATTGACTTTGCTCTAAACGCTGAATAATATTTTCGTAATAATGTTTCTAAATTAATCCGGTAGTGCGTTTGGATTATGGGTGGTGACACATGAGAGACACATTGTGCGACTCGCGGCCTTTTGTGGGTCTGTCAATCACTATGAGACTGGTTTTTGTTTGGCAGTGTATATTTCCGCTGCGCCACCCAACGCCACAAGCGCATATATACGCAGCTACTGTCTAGCCGAGTGGATCTGATATTCTAGAAGACTAGTAACCCCTAGCTTGGAAGTCAGCACATCAGGAAAGCGAGAACACAACTCCCTCATGGCTTCTCCCTGCTGAGAGGGAATATGACCAACTGGATCCACATTTATTCCGCCTCACAATCTACCTCTCGGAAAGCAGAAGATACAGAAGAGCAGTTTTCGAGAGGAACCAGCACCCTGCGATTAAAACAGAAAAAGCAGTGTTGGTTCTACAGATCTAGAACCAAACCACTCTTAGAAAAGAAATCCGCTCCTAGGATGATATGTACACTGAGGTCCTTGGCAACCAGAAAGCTCCATACCCAAGAGAAGCCTTGGATCTTAAACTTAAAAGAAACTTTCAGATGGATGGACAGAGGAGAACTAGCCACAGTCCAGCAAATAAGAGACGACTCCTCAGTGTGTCAGACAAGGCCAAGATCAGAAAAGTGTTGACACAAAGTGGAAGAGATGAGACAACGGGCCGAGCCAGAATCAAGAAGTAATCAGTACTCCATGTCTCCCACAAGGATGTTCAGAAACAGACACACTGAGGATTTGGCCCAGATGCCCAGTGCAGCCACGCCAGCCAGAACCCGGTACAGTGAGTCAGTCTCTTTCAGGTTCGACTTTCCCTCAGAGGCAGCATATAAACAAGGAGTTAGGAGAGCCTCCTGGTAGGCAAGTTTATATGCTGCCTCTCTTCCCCCGTTTTTTGGCCACCTCTGATGGTTCTGCGAGCAGTGGCGCTGGATGTGCCCCACTTGCCCACAGCCAAAGCAAACAATGGGTCCCACTGCTCCGAGAGTCGGACTAGGTGGCGGTAACTGCACAGCTTCTCCCACAACCTGTCAGAGAACTAGACTCTTCGTGATTAGATGCAGAGCTGATCCATATATCTCTAAAATTCACAGGACGAGTGTCGAAGACCAGGCAAGACTTTTAATTAGGGGTGAGGCCGTCCAGAATGACAGAAACTGTCTCCGCCTTAGACAAGGTCAGCCGCAGCATCCGACTCAACTCCCGGATAGCTCCACAAAAAAAGAAAGATCCTCGCCATGCCGCTGAGGTCTGTAAAAACTGGAAGGTGAGGCACCCTTAACCTAGCAGGTACAAAGAACTCGAGTGCCTCAATTTGAAAATCGTAGAAACCTCCTTGACGGGCCAGCAACGAAGAAAGCCGACAGAAGGGCACAATAAGATGAAGTAGGGAAATCTCCTCCGATTCCAGAAAATCCTCAAGTTGCAGAAAATGACCAAAGAATGTCAAAAGTGCCTCAGGATCCAACCCTTCGACAGAAGAAAGGGCCTGCAGCAAAGGAATCAAAGGGTTGGGCAACTTATGATATGCGGTGACTTGACGTGACCTAAAGTCAGAGGCTCAGGGCGAACATCAAAAGTCGGGACTGGAGGCATCTCTGGCAAGGATGGCGAGGTCACTGGCTCGGGGACTGATGTCGGTCCCAGGGATGTAGCACTTAAAGGAAATTGCGGAGGCAGCCTCTCCACAATTGGCATAGACAGGCTGGAGAGAGCTTGGGTGACCCGCTCCAACACAGCCAAACCCTCCTGTAACCAAGTTCAATCAGCCACCTCAAGCTCTCCCACCTGGTTGATGAGCCACAACCTGCATCCTAATTGGTCCACCCGAACAAGAAACTAGCTTCTATCACTCCTGGATGGAGGATTCTCAACAAAATCCTCGACAGCACCTTCCCACTATTCCAACAGAGACCTACACAAATTTAGCTCCTAACACACACTCATCCCCTCCCTCCAGACAACAGAAGCACCAGAACTCAACAGATCTCTCAGCTGCCTCCACCAAACTGGCAACCGGCACAGCCCCACGAAACCTAACTTGGATAAGTTAGGGCCTCCCCAAGTCCTTATCTAGTCAATCTTTGTGGGTACTTAATGTCATATCTAAGGAGGCATATATGAAGATCAACTCCCCCTTATTCAAATATGCCACATGAAACTCATATCAACACAGCAACATAAAAGTACACAAAAACCAAAAATTCAATAAATAAATAAATTTGACACAAGGCCTGGTTTAAGTAACAGAACAGTTAGCAAAAGAACAACTTTTAAATTACAGAATAAATAAAAGTTAGACAGAAAACAAAATTAAATAGCAATTTTTAAATAATACTAAAATTACAAATTAGAATTAACAACAGAAAATAATACATTTTAAATCAGCAGCCATATGACTGCCTAACCTATCTACAGAACAAAATTGATTAGATAAACGGGCAACAGCACTATTAAAAAGGAAATTTAATAAGTACACTGAACATTAAACAATAACAGATAAACTATATTTCAGCTGCTCAACTGTGAATAAAAGAAATAATTATGAACACTTACCCAAACAGAACTTTAGCCAGACATGAGGGTTGACGTGATGGCTAACAACATGATAGAAGAACAGGAAAGACGACCGGGAAGAAGAAAAGGAAACACACGAAATGAACCAAGACTACGACACACAAAAAAACACACAGAGTAAGGCGGGCTACTCTAGAGACTGTGCTATGGCACAATTTCTATTAATTCAGACATTAATTTGATGGTTTTAAACAGTACTGTGTTGAGATTACTACCCTGTGGTACTCAAAAAGAGCATGACATGCGTTTACTGTATGAATTGCCAATTTTTAATGTTGTATTTTCTGATAAGCTTCAACCAACTGAAAACGGTTTCAACTGAACAGTTTCTGTTACACCTGTATCGTCAAGCTATTCAATCATCTTTTTATGGTTTATTGTGTCAAAAAATTTTAAGTCAATAAACAAACATAACATTAATAAGTAAATATTTACATTAATAACTCCACTGACTTCTGTTATACAGATATTTTTCCTTTCCCTTTTTAGAATGCAAATTGACTGTCACTCTAAAAATTCCCCTCGTTAATTTATTTAGCACAAAAACCTTTATAATAATGGTGAAACATTTTGAATAGATGCTTTTATGTTAATTAATTACTAAATGTTTACATTAAATATCAAGATACAACTAAATGAATTCATACATAATCAATTTGGGCAAGCCGGTGGCCGAGTGGTCAAAGGTGTCAGGACTTTGAGCTTGGGTTAGAGATAGCGCTGGTTCGAATCCAGCCTAGACTGGAACATTTATAGTAATATTCACCTTCTACTGTACTAGTTCGCCCCTTTACTCTGTCTGGATAAGTTCCTCACACAGATCAATAGTCTATAGGGAATGGGCAGAGTAAGATTAAGAAGGTTGGCCTCTCCTTAAAAAAAGTAATTTATAATAAAAAGCTAACAAAATTTAAATATTAAAAGAAATAATTATATATTATATACATTTATATATAACTTTTATATTTACTTCTTATACTTCTCAAAAAACACCTTTTCTATATATTTGAGAGGGGAGCAGTTGAGCAGTAGTTTCCATGTTTATATTTCTCCTTTTTTTGGTATATTGGTCTAATGTCAAAACACTCAACAAATGGCCCAGATTTTCTTAAGTGTTATAAACCACATATAAGCGATACTGCTGTCAAGTTACAAGATAATTCACCGCAAAGGGGGTGGAGGTATTACTGTTTATGTCAAGTCTCTCCTACTTGCCTCTATACTACACTTATCTGATACGTCCCGAGAGGGTCGACCAGAGTTTATGTTTCTGGACATCTGTGTCAATGGTACTCACATCCTAGTGAGTGTATTTTATAGAGCGCCTAATCTTCGTCATCGCAATGAATATAAATTAATTCTTCTTAATTTTATGGCTCGGTACAGTCATGTCTTAGTAATGGGAGACCTCAGCTCAATTTACTTGGACCTGCTACTTATGACCAAACTTATTTAACTACCATGTTTCAATCATGTAACATGATATACTACCTCTGGATACCACTCACCAAACTTTCTTTTCTGACACTTGGCTTGACTGATCTGGCCCAGGTTCCTCACCACTGACAATTTCCTGTCCCTGGTTTTTCTAAGCACCTCATCTATTTAGTATACAACATTCGTCCACCTAAGTTCAAGCCCAAACTTGTTAAATATAGGAATTACAAATCTATCGTTATAAATAACCTTCTCCATTATGCATCCCTCCCTCCATGGAATGAGATTCTAACAGATGGAAATTTTACCACAATGGTTTTTAAATTCAATAAACTTCTGATTCAACTTTTTGACACGCATGCTCCCATGGTCACAAAACGAGTAAATAAAGGCCCTGCACCTTGGCTTTCTAACCATATTCGAATTCTTCAGAAACAGCGTGACTGCATTTTGTAAAGCGTTCAAAATCAATACCTGATTGGGAGCATTACAAAAGACTCCTAAACCATACTCAACAACAAATTAGAAATGCTAAGGTCAGATTCTACTATGATTCCTTGTCTCACAATCAATCTATGAAAACCTTATGGTCCAAAATTAAAGACCTAGAACTAGACAAACAACAATCAACCCTTCCTATTTCTTTTGGATAAAACTCCATCAATTACTTTTTCACCAATATTCCTATTGATTTTTCTGGCGCTCAAGACTATGTAATTGAGCTTGAATCTGGACCTATTATCGCCCCGGCACGTTAGTTCTCTTTCACTGTTGTGACGAGGCTGACGTGTTGAGAGCTATTATGAGGACAACTAGTAATGTAGTTGGAGCTGATGATATTACCATCCGTTTCATCAAAGATACTTTACCAATAACATTACCTATTATTACTACTATATTTAATAAATCACTTTTGACTTCAGTTTTCCCCAATACCTGGAAAGCTGCATTAGTTCGCCCTCTCACTAAGTGTCCTACCCCTGGTTCCCCATCTGATTTTTGGCCTATCAGTATTCTCTCAGCATTATCCAAATGCCTTGAATGGGCCGTGCATGATCAAATTTCTTCTTTCCTAAATATAAATAACATTTTATCCAACTTGCAGTCTGGTTTTAGATCTAACCACAGTACTAGCTCAGCTCTTCTTAAAATTACAGATGACATCATTTTGTCAACGGATAAAAGACAAGTCAAAACTCTTAACTCTTTTTTATTTCTCTAAAGCCTTTGACTGTGTTTATCATCCCTTGCTTTTCATCAATTTAAAGCTTGACGGTTTCTCCGATGGGTGTGTTAACTGGGTCAAATCCTACCTCACTGACCGACAACAACTTGTGAAAACTGACGACAATGAGTCATGCTGGAGGCCTGTTACCAGAGGGTCTCCTCAGGGCTCAGGGCTCAGTTCTCGGACCACTACTCTTTTCTCTTCACATCATCAATGTGACGAACAACATTATACATTCCAAGGTCCATCTCTACGCTGACGATTTGCAAATTTATTCCCACTTTCGAGTCAGTGATATGGAGAACTGTGTAGTCTTGACAAACTTTGATATCAAATCTATCTGCTATTGGGCAAAACAGCATGTCTTGCAGTTGAACGAATCCAAAACTCAGATTATCATTATTGCAAACCCTCGTCTTCTGTCACAAATTGACCTACAAACATGTCCTAAACTAAAACTGAATAATCAAAAACTTGAATACTGTGACAAAGTTAAAAATCTAGGTCTCGCAAGTACTTGACTTGGTATGAGACAGTTACTACTACTTGCAATAGGGTATTTGCCGGTATTCTTAGTCTGAAGTCATTTGCTTTATTTTTGCCATTTAATACTGAATTAATGCTGGTAAAGACTCTGGTGCTACCCCACTTTAACTACTGTGACGTTGTTACTAATTGTATAACTGTTGAGCTCGCTGACAGATTACAACGTGCTCAAAACTACTGCATCAGATTCATTTTTAAACTCAGGCATGATGATCACTTTACCCCTTAATTTTGAACAATTAAAACTTCTGAAACCTAAAGAACTGCAAAAGTATCATATACTTACTCTAGTGCACGCTGTGATTCAATCATCATTCCCTACCTACTTGTTGGTAAAATTCACTTTCTTGTCCCAAATCAATAACTATACTACAAGAAGGGGTGAATTATTATTGTCAATACCAATACACGGAACAACAGTCTTTAGTAAGTCCTTTACAGTTACCGCCTGCAGACTATGGAATTCTCTACCAGACAGAATCAAAGCTATCAATGGGAGGGAGGTCTAGAGCTGGCTGGCACGGGGGTTGCAGGGCTGATGGTGGTGCTGGGCTGCATGCATGTTGGGTGAACTGAGTGATAGATAAAAATAAGTCATTTCCTCTCGTGTTTCATTTTTGTTTTGTTTTTGCTTTTTTCAAAATTGAATTTTATTCTTCTTCTTAGTTAATTGTTTTTTCTTAAAAGTCATTTTATTTGCTACAAATTTGTTTGTTCCATTCCAGTTTGAGATTCCTAATTTGTATTGTTAAGTGTTAAAAATGAATTGAAAATGTTTATTGTTTTTGTTACATGTTATGTGGTTAAATGGAAGAAAGGGCTGTATAGCCCACTGAAATAAAGGCTTTTTCATTCATTCATTCAGATTTTAGGGGTATGTTTATAGATTTAGGAAGAACTGATGATGCTAGATTATCTGATACAAGTTTTAGATCTTTATACCTTATCTTTCTTATCTTATCTTTCTATCTTATCTGGTATCTTTATACCACTTTAAAAGAGAAGTTAAACTTCTGTTAACACAGCATTGTTTTTATAATATCAATGACTTTATAGATTTTAAGTTTTGTGACTTATTGTAACTGATTATATAAGAAAATATGACTATTGTTATACATTGTACAAATGTTATTGACAATAAAGAGATTTGATTTGATTTGATTTGATTATACTGTCAATCTCACAAGTTTTTTTTACAATCAATTAAAATGTATCAGACAGATTTATGAGTAAATACAAATTTTTTTGAATAGGCCTACCAAAATTTAGATGTCTTTCATCACGAGGACCATAGCTACAGTGATACTGAACTTCCAAAAGTCAATTTATAAATTGTTGAGCAAATCTACCACGTATTTTATCAGCTGATCCTTCCATTACATCAGTAATCTTTGTTCTAGATGTTACCTCTTCCCAATACAATATTGACTCTTCCTGAAATATATTTCCCTATTCACTCTATTTCTAATTCTTCTTTTCTTCCAATTATTTAAATTAGTCTAATGTTAACATATTCACTGACAGGGTTAGAGATGCAGTGCATTGGCCACTTCCAGCAGTTGTTTGCCTTGCTCAGTTTTGACACTTGCCGTACCATCCAACAGTCGGCACTGGCTGTCATCTCCTCAGTTACACGCAACCAAGAGTGCATTAGTGACATCGCTGCCAGCAATGTTTTGGTACGTTCGTTGTTAATAATGAAATATATGTATTTTCAAAAGCAAATCATACATTCAGGGATGACATCAGAAATGATTATCTTTGAGTAGTGTAATGAGAAAACTCATTTATAAAAATAACAAATAATATAATAGACAGTAAATTTGCAAATTCTTACATTCTTACATATGAGACGCCGACACAACGTTGTGCGTATTTTAAGGCGAATATGAATGATGATATGAGTGTAGGATGAGTGTTGATGAGTGTAGTCTGGTTACTAACTGAGTTCAA
Source organism: Stictocephala bisonia (assembly GCA_035578905.1). Classification (NCBI taxonomy): domain Eukaryota; kingdom Metazoa; phylum Arthropoda; class Insecta; order Hemiptera; family Membracidae; genus Stictocephala; species Stictocephala bisonia. The sequence goes on along the minus strand of JAQJVL010000204.1, from coordinate 532,154 downwards.
CTGTTCCTCAGAAAGGGCAATTTATTAGTAGCCCAACAGCCAGGGCAACTAAGGGACCTACAGCTTTACGTGGAATCCGAACCACGTAGTGCTGGTCTGATTTTCAGCTAACTGACAAGTTTGACACTCAGTTCTCTTCCCTACACAACATCTGAACTTTGACTACCATTCAACACGGACACTCCAGACTTCTCTAGTAGTGTCTACGTTGATGACAACCATTGAGCGGACGCCATGTCAGTATCAAGAGAACCGAGCATGGAACATATCGCCTACAATCTCCCAAACACTTTGTCCCCAAGACAAATAGACAATAGACAAAATACTTTATTGACATATTCGTTGAGAACAGTACATGCGTCATTCATACAAATTCCAAGGTTATATAAAAATTACATTGCTTATTCTAATTACATGTTTAAAAATTCGCTTTCTGAGTAAAAGGGTCTCTCCTGTAGCCAGGCTGTTAGTGCTTTTTTTAAACGTTTGGGTGGTTCATTCTTTAGAGCTTCTGGAAGTTTATTGAAATAGGCTGCTCCTTTATATGACGGTTTCCTTGCTGAGAGGCTCAGGTGGTGTACAGGAAGTGTGAAGTCAAGGACATGGCGTGTGTGATATTGGTGGAGGTCTCTATTTCTGGTTTTCCTTGAATGTACCGCATGCAGAATTACTTCTAGGATGTACAGGTTTATCACTGTGAGGATCTTCAATTTTCTAAATGCTTCTCGGCAGCTTTCTTGGTATTGGAGTCCTTCTAGAGCTCTTATTGCTAGTTTTTGCTGCCTGAGGACCTTTTCCATGTTGCAGTTGGCTGTTCCCTGTTGGCAAGTAGCTGGGTTACAGCACTGTGCCACCAGTGCCGACATTACCTTTGCATGAATTTTTAGAATCTACATTATCAAGTCAATCTTTTCATTTTGACCCTATATCACAATCCCAATGGCCAGATGAAACATCCTTATGCGCATTCGCATTTATGGTATTTTTTTTTTTTTTTTTTATGTGCACTATGTGTGAATTCTTCATCAAAATATTGAGCTCATTCAACAACAACATGTTGAGCTATTTTTGCTAAGTTCTGATTCCAAACAGTTTTGGTTTAGTTAAATAAACATAACACCACTTATAAAATAATGTTGTTATTTATTACGGGTGTGCGGGTAGTGATTTTTGAGTTCGAGTCGATTCAAGTAGTTAGCATTTATTCGAGTATCGAGTATTTTCGTGCAAGTATTTACATAAGGATTTCCTGTTCACACAAGACAACTGTAAAAGGCAGACATCATCCTAAGCCTATGTTAAGTTTTGCTAGATTCGTAAATATATACATCTAAACTGAACACAATAATTTTGATTTGTTGTTTGTAACTGTAACATTTGATAAATAAGTTTTTACTTCCTGCCTTCCCACATTTTTATGTGGCATTGTTTTGTTTAACCGTTTTCCTTTTTTCATAAGTAATATTGTGTAAGAAACTAAGAAAGTATTATATTAATTGAAACAACGTCGATTATAAAGATTTAATCTGTTCCCTCATATCACAGATCAGATTTTCTATGCAAGCCAATTATACTGTTTTACAGCCAGCCGAAATGTTTATCTGGTGGATCTGTTCAAAGTGTACCGCGAAAACGTAGTGAAGCTTGTTGGCAAAAGCTGCATCCAACCAAACTGATGCTAAAATTTAGGCGTCATCGCCAAATGCAGTCATTTGCTTTCAGAATTGCCTCCTCTCAACAAAAAATTGATTGTATACACGCCAAGAAGAGTGGATCTGTATTATGTGGGTATTTAATTCAGTAATAACAAGGTTACAACTAACCAGAAATAAGCAGTGAATTATATATTTAAATATAATTTGAAAATCTGGATGATTAAGACTGTAATTCAATCGATTGATAATAATAACTAATCAGGTTTACTAAAAATGAATTTTAAAGTCGCTTAGGATGAATTCGTTTTTAAATTATGATCGCTAATGAAATATGTGCAACTTGAAACTACTTTGATACATGAGGCTACACTGAACAAAAGATAAATAATTATTTCATAACGAAAAATTCATTAAAACCTGGTGTAATCGAATGATAACCATAGACGTAGTCAGCTAATATGTAGACTAGCTGACTAAAAAACTAGACTGTGGTCTAGCCGATATTGGCGACTAGATGCAGCTAAATTTTAAACTTATGAATAAAAAATGAGACGTTTGATAAGGCTTCGGTTCAGTGAAAATTATTTTCCGAATTTCTAAATCCGTCGTATTTTGTTTAGAAAAGGTCTTCCAACATGTTTCTCCCTCATTTGGGTTGATTCGTGAATGTTTTACAGTTTACATCAACGTCAATGTGAACAGGGAACCGTTCAGTGAGTTTACGAATCAAAATTATCGTACTTTACCACCGTTAACACTCCAACTGTGTTATTGTCTAACTTAGTCAGAAAACCATTCAACAATTTTACAGGAAAAAATATTGTATGCGTAAATATTACACAGTTTTGGCGATCTAAGGTGTTTTCGGAATAATAATTAATAGATGTTCGCCACAGTTGTATATATATATATATATATAATATATATATATATTTTATTTGACGGAAAATAAATCAATAATGTTGTGTCACACGCTGCTAGAACGCCATTACCATATTTTATATAATATGATACGGTATTTTCTTACGTCAAATCATTGGATGATTCCCTGCTCAGATTAAAAAGAAAAAAGACCTCAATCGACTCTTGAGAAATATACGATAATTTCAGTTCCGAAAAGGAGCTGAACGGTTCGTTGCACATACGTATTATACAACCGAGATGAACTTTCACCTAGAAAACATGGGAAGTTCGATTCTCGGGATGTAAAAGGACCCGTTCTCGGGACCCTTTTGATTGAACGGTATTATTGATATGAACGAAAATATGCATCATTTCCAAGGCATACAAACCATTAGATTTGTATCAGTAACAGGTCGTTTTGAGCATCTTGAACCGGATCTCTCGTCCCCTTTCTGGTCCTAAAGACATTAACCAGCACTTCTGTTGTATTCACCACGCTATTTTAGATTAGGTTACTAGTGACTAGTAGACTCGACAACCAACATGTGTGATCGCTACTACGGTAACTATTTACAGTGATCGCTACCTTCCCAGCTCTATTGTTCACTTTGAATTGAACTAGTTCAAATCATAATGAACGAACTCGTTCATTACGTCGACTAGTTCATTTGACTTTCGTCATGTACTACCTATTCTTAGGCGTATTGTTTAGTTCATAATTACGTGTACCAAACTGATAACGTATGATTAAGGGTAAAATAAAACACAAGGAAGCGCACATTTTTTATTCATAGCTAATAAAATGTTTACTCTTAAAACTAAATTAAGATGTAAATCTGATATTTTGTGAAATACAACTACTCGATTGAACTTCGAGTAGTTTCGGAAGCTTCGAGCCGAGTTCGAGTAGTAAAATACTCAATCAATTACTCAACGTTTTGAGTACTCGCACACCCCTATTATTTATTTTACTATATGCAACACATTTGCTCCACAAAAAATATATTTTAAGTCGAGATAAAACAAGATAAGGCCAATTCCAAAGATAGCTTAGACACTGCCTTAAACCACTGAGAACATGTTTTGTATAGATTCTTGATTTTATTTTTGAAAGAATGGATCCCATCCACTATTGATTGAGCCAACCTGTACCGCTCAGAGTTTGACATTTACATCTTTGTTACCACAGTGTTTAGTTGCTCTGCTTTGCTGTTCAGTATACTCTTAACAACAATATGTTCATAGAAAATATTTTGTTTTGGGTCCCAAAGACAACCCTTTTATTTTCACATTCATCAATATCAGAATTGGAATCAAAAAGTCAAATAAGTTATACTGTCTTGTTACAAATCATATGTGTGCTTTTCTGTCAGGCAGTTGGTAAACTCCATTTTTAGGGCCAATTGTAGGGCCAATTGACTAGATGTCCCTTGAGAGCATGTTGTAAAGCTTGGCTCCTTCAATAATGTTTTGTTGTGTAAACAGCCAACCAATGAGTAGGTAGACTTAGTTTGACATCTTTGCTGCATCTAATTTCTTGTCTATATACACTTATATCAAGATTCCTAAAATATATTTTATTTAAATGTATACAAAATAGCATAAAAAATATTAAGTTTGGGTCTTTTACAGAATGTGTCCGCATAAGGTAAAGTATATGGACTTACAACTAAAGCATATGGACGAATATAGCTTACAAGCAACGTACCTTTGATATTGGTCATATAGTGACCTACAAGCCAATAATAAATGTTATCACTTTAATTGTCAATCAGCACCGTCTGGTTTGTAGGATAGGTTATAGGTTGTAAGCACTTCCACCATGAGTTGTCAGGTTAGATTAGGTTGTAGGCACTTCCACCATGGGTTTGTCAGGTTAGGATGAAACAGATGTAGTTAGAAATTAGTTCATTTGTTACTGATACTTATGTATTTGCTACTTCTTTGACAATTAGTAACTTGCTTAAGAAATTTTGGGACATTCCGAAAAAGATCCAAAATTTTAATTACTGTGTGATTTTTAAGATCTTAAAAAAGCCTTTCTGCAGCTATCTCAGTGTTTTATATTAGACATTATGTACTCTCCAAACATTTGGTAGTAATTCTTTCACCTTTTTCTTTTTTATTTGAGTGTATTTGCCAGTTTTTTTTATGGTTATTCTTATTATTATAACAGTTATTTTCTGTTTACTTTTGACAGAATTAATTTAGTTTCGCCTAAATTGATCAGCATCCACTAATGAGTTTCTGGTGAAATTCAGTGTGTGTTTTTATTGGGAGCAATGAAAATTTAGCCCTTTGGATGTTATTCAAATGATAATTTAGCTATTATCTTATAAAGTTTAGGCCCTCATTCTTGTATCAACATGCTCAGTGTGAGAAATGTCTTTTAAATGTTTAGTTTATTGTTATTTTGTTTAGTAAGTAATGTGGTCTAGAGGCCTGTTATTTCAAGTCTCTCATATGGCTACTTAACAGCAACGAAGTAATTTCTTAACATCCATAAAATATTAACAAATAATTGCTCTTTGACAGATTTTACATATTACATATTTTTTATACAAGGTTGGGTATGAAATAAGGTCAGGGAATTTTCTAAAAAATCACTATGCATTTCAGGTCTACCTACTCTTGGCTCTGTACTCGATACCTGACAGCAGAGTAACCATCCTGGATATATTGCACGCTCTCATCTCAAACACAACTATTGTCAAGGACTTGTTTGCCAAAGGTAAATTAAATGGACTCTTGATAACAAAATGTATGTTCATAATTTACAAGATTGAACATTCATTTATTTTAAATGTTCTTCAAATTCATTTAAATGGTACAGATACTATATGCAACTCTAGATTTAACTCATTGACAACCCAATTACAGTAAACTTTGTTTTATGTGGGTTAATGTGGTGGTATTCTGATCCGGATTCCTAAAATTCAGGATAAAAAAGTTGGTGTAAAATCAAATAAATGTCTGTATGGAAGCGCAAACAGGCGACAAACGTATGGAGAAGTTCCAGTTCTAGCTCATAATATCAGTAGCATCAGTCACTTAAGGAATTATGTCAATATTGCCTAATTGTCTCTCACTCTCATGTACACGCTTTTTTCAAGGAGTTATTGATTTTATGCATTAGAGCAAGAAAGATTGAATTCCAATTGTGCGATCTGTACAAGCAAATTGCTATTTATAAACATTGTACAGTAATTTCCTAGCTAAGACCATGAAACATGAGTCATGGAAAACTTGCGAATAGAATGATTATATGATTACATTTGAAAGGTAACATTGAACAATGAAGAATATATTAATTACTGTAAAGCAAATAAATTTTATTTGTATTTCTTTAAGTCTTGGTTTACAAGTAACTTATTATCAACACTTGCGCTCCTTGTGGATCACCAGAAACCATTTAGTAATACACATATTTAAGTAAAGTGTAAAGTATTTTATTGACCACTGCACCTGCAGTTTATGATATCATGAAGCACAACTAAACTGAGTTTATCTTGGAGATTACGACATGTTAATGTGTTGGCGTGTCACTTAACATTTTATTACAGTAATTACATCGTTCAGCCAATCCACAGATACAAAACAATAGATATTCCTAAGTTTATTCTATAATGTTATCTCTGAAAACAAACCATGACCACACAGAGCATAAAGAAACAACGACACAATGGTGGAGCGTGAGAAACTCAGAAGACATCACATACTTGATAACAGACAGACTAGTAGTAATTAAAAACTGGCAATAATCAATTCTTTGGAGTTATATATATTGCACTTATTGATTAACTCCTGCGATAATGTAATCCATGAAAATATTAGTCAAATACAGATTGTCAACAACGTAGACATGTTTTCAATTTATGCATATTTTCTATCCGCTACCGCACGTTTATGGTTAAAAATAGTTTATTCTGTTGTTCAATTAAATTCAGTGCTGTCTAGTGATAATGCATAATTTTGAATTAAACATTTGAATAATTTATTGTTTGCTCATTATTTCTTCAACCTAGTTTTAAGGAAAAGAAAAATATAACATTGTTTATAAACTTAATAAAACTTTCAATTATAATAATATTAGAGGATTTGTAAGGATGTTAGAAAAAGGATTTTTGGAATTTTGTATAGAAGTCTATTGCGCATCTGTTAAAGAAAAATTTAATGCATTTTACAATACATTTATGTACCACTTCAACGCGTGCTTTCCTTTAACTAAAATAAAAATAAACAAAAATAATATTCTTGTAAAACCGATAGAATTATAAATGATAAAGGTAAACTAATTAGTTTAAGAAGACAGGCTAGGGAAAAGACAGGTACTGTTAGAAAAGAGATTTTGAAGTCGTAATTTTTAGTTGTTTCATGGTTTTGTCAATCAAATCAATAATTTTGTCATTAAATGTAAATATTGCTAGGTGTCTTTATTAATACATAATATTTTTAAAATACATATATTTCAATTTATGGCTAATAATACTAAACAATAGAAACTTTAGATTTAATTCTGATAGAGTAAATAAATAATAACAACCATTAGGTGCACATAACTATTGTTACTCTACATGAATGTGGTTGGAAATACTGTAAAATCTAAACAAATCACTTAAAAATATTCACTACTATTACAACCTTCAAAAGTAATAAAACGTATTAAGTTACACCACAGCAGACGACAGGCAGTAAATGATATCACAACAGACAATTATTATTATTTGTTAATTGTTATCAATTACTGCTAAATCTACAGGAAGTATTATTAGCAGACAATGGTAACAGAGGAATTTTACACCCAAAGTATGCTCACTGGTGCTCAATCGGCTAACCTCAGAGGAGTTCAGATATTTTCGTCTGTAAAACGAGTGTTTCCCCCACCATAATCATCACATTGCTCAATAAAGTTTTGTATGGGGCCGAATAAAGTCCATCACAATCAGCTGGTAAAATTGTGGTGGGTTACAATGCACGTGGCACTTCATCTCCTTCGCTTCCTTTATTTGTAGGTTATGTTAAAAGTAGTAGAGAAAACAGTTTTAATTATAAAAGTCGATATAATATAGCCATAATCTTGTATATTGTCATATTTTTAGTTATTATAAATCATATTGAAATTGGATATTAAGTTCTTGCTCGATCTATCACAACTTATACAGTTAGCAAAGCACACTTTTTTTAAATTGCATACAATGTAATATGTAAATAAAACATTATTTAAAGTAGTAATAAATATTATTTCAGTTTGAACGTAGGTTACTGAATATTTCAATCACATAGTACTTCAAATAAATATATATATATTTAAAACACAATAATATCGCAAGTCAAATTATAATTTAACCTCAATATAACTCGGTAATGACAACAAACCGCCCTACATCAGCTCATTCCCCACTCCTATCACAGCGCCTTTTCCCCCTATGCCATGTTTCATCTGTACTAGATTCCAGTTCCTACCACGTGCCTTGCCTGCCAATGGTCACCTAGCAAGATGATGTAGAAGGCGTATCCATAACGAAATGTTAAAGTGGCACGTCGGTTCAGTGGTGGGAGAAGACTTATTTTCTTTCTCACTTCAATGACTAGCTTTGTCTCTCTCAAACAGGTTCCCTAATAAGGTCGCAATCAAAGCAGCCGAACTGTAAATAGTGACGTGGTGTTTTATTCGTCTCGATCGAGACAATGGCACTGGAAACCATTAAATTTGTCTCGATCGACGAGACGCACTCGGAGGGTTAAACTACTAGAAAAAAACAACTTCTTACAAATTCATTATTGCAATATAAAATACGTATGTTTTAACATAGTATTAAATTAAGTATACAAATTACAAGGAGTACATATTTAGATTTGTATTTGCATGTAAAAATTGTACTTTCAACATAAATATCAGTTTTAAACATTTACACTTATGACTATTGGTTCCATAATGATATTGATATTTTAATAAATTTATGTATACATATATTTATTTTAAAATAGGTGACTATCCACTATGCTGCTTAAAATTTAGTTGTGTTTTTTTTTCTTTTCTTACAACATATATTTGTGACACAATATTGTTAGGGCTAGACTAAGTAAACAATGAACTTGAATTGACACTATTCATGTATATAATGTATATGTTTTATAAATAAAGACAAGAATCTTTTTCAGGTAATGTGTGTTAAAGGCCAAATTTAAAATTTGGTCTTGTGCTTTGAAGGCCAAGCCATTTTTCACCTTTAGAGCAATGTTTTAGCTAAAAATTCATAGTTCATCAGTATCTTTGTCATGAAATACTGCTTTGCTGAAATGTTTAAAAAATATTTTAAAGAAAATAAGAATTACCAAACAAAATTAATAAAAAATATCTTTTTTTAGTTTTATCAAATATAATAAATATCGGAGATCATTTTACGTAATATAATTACATATTATCATAGAATGAACTTACTTACTAGCAAATTGCAACAAATTTAATGTGGCTAACTTTTATAGAAGTGAAGTTATAACAAATTTATGAAAAGTCAATACTGCATTGAATTTACCCAAAGTTCAAGAAAGATTCTTGTACACTATCCGCAGAATAATTCATTATCAATATTATCATCTGAATCACTATTGTCAACAAACCAAACACTTCCAAGGTTATTTGATTCATTGTTTACATACCAATTCTTCACTAGCAGGGGAATTGCTACTTCTTTTACTCATATTTACACTGTACAATAACTATTCACTACACTATAAACTATAATATTTACACTATATAATAAAGAATTACTAGACTATAAACAGTAATAGATTTTAAAACCACACTAAAACGAAATAACTACGCAAAAACGCAGATGACAGCAAATGTCAGAACGTCACTGGCACTGACGGCTGAGCCACTCAGCTGTTGACTCACTGTCAAAAAATTCCAAAGATGTTCAAACAAATTCAACTTTTCGTGTTTCATGTAGCTACTATGTTCAGCTACACGGACCTGCAGTTTTCGGCTTTTGGAATAATAACAAGCCAGCAAATTAAAAAACAGCTAACGGGTGTCTATTACGGCTGTTGGCCGCGGTTGCAAATTTGGCCTTGGGGGTCTATTAGGCCCCGGCCGTGAAATATAATGAAATATAACCAAGGGGTCTATTGCGGCCGTCGACATTAAAAGGATTAAGATTACTTATAATTCTGTTTCTTAAAACAATTCATTCACCACTGTAAAACAATTCACAAAAAATGTTATATTACCAAAAAAGATATAACATTTTTTAATATATTAGAATTATAGAATACATTTTAGTTCAGCAAATCTAAATGTAAAATTGTTTGTGACTGTAAAGGAGGCTACATATATCTGCTGGATCTGCTGTTTACTCCCAGAGCAGTGGCTGACTCACAAGTGGAGGTAAAATGTGCTGACCTGCTGGGCCGACTGTGTGCTGACAAGCTCTCAGGGCCACGTGTGCGACTCGCCCTAGATCGCTTCTTGCCTCCTGCTTTGTGTGATGCTCTCCGGGATTCACCTGCTCAGTGCCCTACACTCCTCAACACCAACCAAGAGAACCCTGAATTGGTTTGGGATGATGAGCACCGGCGGAAAGTGGCTCATGCTATTTCAAATCTGGCAAAACGGTAATTAGTAAATTCCTTACAAATTTTGGCAATTTAATATGAAGAAAGTTAGTAATATTCATATTTATCTTTTTTAATTTGTTTTTTTCTATCAAATTGTAGTAATGTATATATTTATTATTGTTTACTGTAATATTTAAATAGAATATTACATTTGTTTATTGATGTTGAATTATTTCTATTTATATTAACTATCTTCTGTTTGTTTTTGATTAGAATAGAAAAGCAGATTATAAACAAGTTTTAGTTTTTATACACTGTACCATACCACTGTACGTTTATGGGTGGGGGGTGGGTCAATAACACTGTACGTGTATGGGTGGGTGGGTGGGTCATCACCACCGTACGTGATTGTGTGGGTGGTTTGGGTGAATACTACTGTAAGTGTATGGGTGGGCGGGTGGGTCATCACCACCGTACGTGCATGGGTGGGCGGGTGGGTGAATACTACCGTACGTGAATGGGTGGGCGGGTGGGTGAATACTACTGTACGTGTATGGGTGGGCAGTTGGGTCATCACAACCGTACGTGTATGGTGTGATATTGTGTTATCTACCTAGTATGTTTCTACAGTTAAAAATCATGACTAGTATTCTTAATATTGTTTTATTATGAACAGTGGTGAATTATGAAAATGGATGGGTAGGTGGGTCAATACTACCTTATCCATTGTACGTGTTTGAGCCTATCATTCTCCTAACTTAGTTTTGTGTGATACAACTTTTGCATGAATGTTTATGAGTTGGCGTGTTCTTGAATCTTTTCTACTATATGTCTCATTAAAAGTATAAGAGTTCACTAACAGTTAGTTGAAACTAATGTGGAAAATCAAATAAGTATTTTTTTATAGTGTGTTATTTAATTTTAGATAAGTATTTATTTTTAAATAACAATTCTGAATAACCATAATTCTGCTCAGTTTCGGATGTATTAACATGAATGATTGATTGCTAAAGGGGTGAATAAAATTATATCTGTACAGTGTATGGAGCAGAATTAAAATTGAAATCATGATGTGGAAATCGACACAAGCTATAATCATATCATCATCATTTAATTAGACTATTTACTAATTAAACTGTAACAGCAGCATACCTCTCTGCTACATCATGATTGTTACTCATATTTAAGAAAAATAAATTTAAAAACAGGGTTTTGTTTATTTTTAAGTGTTCAAAAAAATAAAAGGAAGTACAACTGTTACATATCTTTATTCTTTTATTTACACAGTAGAGCTTCACTTATTCAACTTAAATCGGCCGTAATGACGTCGGATAAGGGAATGAAAACTCTAAATAGTACTAATAAATGAATTTTATCAAGGATTTACTCTATAGTACTGTATAAAAATTAACTCGTTCAGTTTGTGTATAAAAAACAATGAATATATTGTGAACATGTTTCAAAAATGAATTATCCTAATACATTATCCTATTAAAATTGCTTTAGAGTATTAAATACTGTAGTACATACAATATAGTGATAAAAAAATCTACAGCAGTTTCCATACACTTTAGTAAACATTTAATAACATTAAATTGTAAGACATTGGAAAAAATGTCCTGTTTATTTATTTGTTTTTATTTTATTCTTTGAACCACTTTAGTCATATTTTTCTTGTGTTCAAAAACCTGTCTCGGCCCATACTCTCCTCCATACCCAAACTTTTGACCATAGTTACACCACTAAAGTAATCAGATCCCTCCTTCCTATGCCAATAGTGTAACGCTCCAGCTACTACTCAGTGGAGAAGGGTGGGGTTTGTATGATCTGCATGTGAGGGTTGATCCCAAGTATGTAATATTTATTTTATTTATGTATTTAACTTTTTTTTTTTTTTTTTTTTTTTTTTTTTGTGAATAGCGGTTACAACTCAAAAAATGTTTTTTTAGTATTACTTATGGTCCAACAGAAAGGAAAGCCGGTAATATCCGACATATGACTTAAAAATAGGTGTGAGTAACTTGGCAGTAACCAACAATTATGCTTGATCTCTGTAATAGCAAGATATTATCATATGAACCAATAACTGAAAATTAGGGGTGTGCGAGTACTCGGAACTTTTGATAGAGAATTTTACTACTCAAAATCGGTTCGAAGCTTCCAAAACTACTCGAAGTTCGATCGAGTAGTTGTCACGAAATATCAGATTTATATCTTAATTTAGTTTTAAGAGCAAACAGTTTTATAAGTTATGAATAAAAAAGTGCGCTTTCTTGTGTTTTACTTTACCCTTAATCATACGTTATCAGTTTGGTACGCGTAATTATGAACTAAACAATACGCCTAAGAATAGGTAGTACATGATGACAGTCAAATGCACTAGTCATCAAATGAACTAGTTCAATTCAAAGTGAACAACAGAGCTGGGAAGGTAGGAATCACGGCAAATAGTTACCGTAGTAGCGATCACACATGATGGTTGTCAGAGTCTACTAGTAACTTCTAATCTAACCTAAAATAGTGTGAATAAAACAGAAGTGCTGCTTAGTGTCGTTATAACCCTAGAAAGGGGGACAAGAGATCCAGTTCAAGATGCTCAAAAAGACCTGTTATTGATACAAATCTAATGGTCTGTATGCCGTGGAAATTATGCATATTTTCGTTCATGTTAATTTCGCTCAATCAAAAGGGTCCCGAGAACGGTTCACTTTATATCCCAAGAATCGAACTTCCCATCTTTTCTAGGTGAAAGTCCACCTCGCTTTTGCTATACGTACGTGCAAGGAGCCGTTCAGCTCCTTTTCGGAACTGAAATTATCGTATATTTCCTGTGAGTCGATTGAGGTCTATTTTGTTTTTTAATCTCAGCAGGAAATCGTCCAATGATTTGACGTAAGAAAATATCGTATCGTATCATATAAAAAATGGTAATGACGTTCTAGCAGCGTTTGACACAACATTATTGATTTATTTTCCGTCAAATAAAAAATAGATACATATATCCATGGCGAACGTCTATTAATTATTATTCCGTAAACACCTTAGATCGCCAAAACTGTGTGTAACATTTACGCATACAATATTTTTTCCTGTCAAATTGTTGAATGGTTTTCTGACTAGGTTAGACAATAATACAATTGGAGTGTAAACGGTGGTAAAGTACGATAATTTTGATTCGTAAACTCACTGAACGGTTCCCTGTTCACATTGACGTCGATGTCAATGTAAACTGTAAAACAATCACTAATCAACTCAAGTGAGGGAGAAACATGTTGGAGGACCTTTTTTAAACAAAATGCGACGAATTTTGAGACTCGGAAAATAATTTTTATTGAACCGAAGCCTTATCACACGTCTCGTTTTTTTATTTATAAGTTTATAATTTAGCTGCCCACAATCTTCACTGTATAACTAGTTGGCACTTAGCTGATATTTCAGGCTGCATCTCGTCACCAATATCGGCTAGACCTATTATATTAGCCGACTACGTCTATGGTTTTCATTCGATTACGCCAGGTTTTCATGAATTTCTCGTTATGAAATAATTATATATGTTCATAAGTGTAGCATATAAGTGTAGCCTTATGTATCAAAGTAGTTTCTTGTTGCACACATTTCAATACTGATCATATTTTTTTTTTTATTTATTTATTAATACATTTATTTTTACAGTGTTGGCCTCACCAAGTTTGGTGTAACTTGTCGGCGAGGTCCATTTAACATTTAATAAATAACTCTTTTTAAAAATTATCAAAGTAATTGTGGTGGTTTAGGGCGGCACTACAATGTTATAACTGGTTTGGCAGTACAATGAAAGAGAAAGTTGGGACGTGCCGGCCCCAGATGCACTGTCAAATTGAAATGAACAATTGAATTTTTCATGCAACAGACAGGTTTATATTTTGGAATCCTGTCTATTTCCTTTCTTGATTTTAATATCAGTTGTTCATCATCAGCCTACTAACAAACTTCGCAAGTTTGTTCGTTTACGAGTTACATGACGTGCGATCCGTGGCCGACACTGCCCATCACACAACCTGTTGTCTTTCCAATTCAATATCTTACAATACAATTAACACTAAATTTACTATATTACATTTTGAATACCTACTATACACATAAATTAAATTCAAAATCACATGTTACATTAAAATATGTTCGTTTAGAGTATTAGTGTAAGTGCAGTGCATAAGTGTCCTGAAGCTGGAATCATTGAAATTCTAGGATTACAAGTACAGGTAATTGTTTTCATTTCCAGTTCTGAAGTATGTAAGCCATAAAAACACAGCTCTCTTAAACTCTGCATAGTTAGATATGTTTTCTATTTCTTCAGGTAATAAATTATAAATATAAGGAATAATGAACTCTGGGAGTCTTCGCCCATAGTTTGTTCTGGGGAATGAGGTAACATATTTTTTAATATGTCTAGTTTCAAAACTCCTGTTGTTAGGTGTTTTAAATTTACTATTTTTAAAGTTATCTAATATAATTTTTAATTCATACATACCTTTCGGTGTCAATTGTTCCATGAAACTGAATTCATTTAAATTTATATTGCCATTTACATACTGAATTTCGTCACCATACAGAGTTCGCAAACATTTCTTTTGCAGATTTATTATCTGGTTTAAATGGCTCTTTGCTGATGTCCCCCAGACTGATATTCCATATCTCAACAATGATTCGAAAAAAGCCTTATATATTGTATTCTTAACCAGATGTGTTGCTTTATTTTTCAATCTATACATTATCGCAGTGCATGGCACAAGTTTTTTATGTAGTGACACTATATGTTCTTTCCACGTTTAAAAATTAATTTAATTTAATTTTAATTAAATTAAATTTAATACTTTTAATTTAAGAATTAAAAAAGTAATTCAACCTAAGTGACTTTAAAATTTATTTTTAGTAAACCTGCTTAGTTATTATTATCAATCGATTGAACTACAGTCTTTGTCATCCAGATTTTCAAATTTGATTGTATAATTCACTGCTTATTTCCGGTTAGTTGTAACCTTGTTACTACTGAATTAAATACCTACAGAATACAGATCCACTCTTCTTGGCCTATTCACAATCAATTTTTTGTTAAGAGAAGACAATTCTGAAAGCAAATGACTGTATTTGATGATGACGCTTGAATTTTAGCATCAGTTTGGTTGGATGCAGCTTTTGCCAACAAGCTTCACTACGTTTTCACGGAACACTTTGAACTGAACCGCCAGATAAACATATCGGCCAACTATGAAACAGTATAATTGGCTTGCATAGAAAATCTGATCTGTGATATGAGTGAACAGATTAAATCTTTATAATATATTAGCTATGAAAAAAGGAAGCAGGTTAAACAAAACAATGCCACATAAAAATATGGGAAGGCAGGAAGTACAAAGTTCTGTTTATCAAATGTTACAGTTACAAACAACAAATCAAAATTATTGTGTTCAGTTTAGATGTATATATTTACGAATCTGGCAAAACTTAACATAGGCTTAGGATGGTGTCTGCCTTTTACAGTTGTCTTGGGTGAACGGAAAATTCTTCTGTAAATACTCGCTCGAAAATACTTGAGACTCGAAAAAAATGCCGACTACTCGACTCAACTCGGCTCGAACTCAAAAATCACTACTCGCACACCCCTACTGAAAATTTACATTATTAGACATTACACTACATATTATACACCTACAACTAAACAAAATAAGAACAAAAATCATATTTTCCTATAACTAAATGGTTCGCAGCACACACTGCTTGATCAGATAAGTTCCTTGGCGGCCGCTCAAACCAACACAGTAATTCCGAGCCCCAATATATTGTTCCAAAATACATCCAGTCCGGAATATTTGCACTTTCAAAGAATAAAATCTGACAAGTTACCTCGTACAGTTCCTGATAGTATGTCAAAGACCATGACTTATCGAATATGGAGTAATCCACTAGTGCGGGGAAGGGAAGCAAGGGTTGTATGTCCAGTCAGTGTCCGGTGGGAAGAACAGTGAGGCAGGTTTCTAGTTGGTGTTCCAATCCAAGTAGCAGCATTGGTGGCGACTCGGCATAGGCTGCTCAATTTGCAATTGTGTATCAGTGATTATCATCAGTAATTTGCAGTAATTTTTTCATCATTGAATATACAATATTTCAATTATTCTTATTCTGGGCACAAGGTATCTACCGTCAGAAACAGTAGAGAATGTTGAGAATTTTGTGATGTCAGGGAAATTTGGAAAAAAGTCAAGAATTGCATATTTTAGTCTGAAAAATATTGGTATTACTTGGTAGTATACTATTCTCGGTACAGAGGGGGAAGCCATCAAGTCATATGTGTTTGGGCGGGTAAGATTTTATCAGAATACATCTTTATATATGTGGAAGAGCACTCAACTTCATGTTTGCTTGGGTGGATAGTAGGGCCTTCAACTGTATGCGTGTTTGGTTTGACAGAATGGCCTCCAACATCATAAGTGTTGATGGATGGTGTGATGATCTTCACTATTGTATTTTTTTTATGCTAGTTTAAAGGCCTTAGGCCAGTTATTAGTATATTAGGAGAGATAGGACAGAAGCTAACTTACTTAAGAAGACAAGTCTACTAACACAGTAATAAACAAATACAGGAATTAAAAAATCTCTGTCTCTGCTCACCTGCTAGCAAAATTGCTTTTGGTAAATTTTACTAGTAAAATATTGTATATTTTACAGCTGAATATTTGCTTTATTTTTTTTAAATTTTAGAAATGAAATATGATATTGTAAAATAAGATTTGCAATTTAGAAGTTGATTTTGTGAATCATCAATATTAGTCTAGGGGTTTTTACTTTTAACTTAAATTTTAACAAAAAAGTTGTGAAAAATAGGTTAAAAGTTTGGAATTTTATAGGAGATATTTACTAAACTGCATGAAACATGTAATTTATTTGTCTGTAATTTGTCTTTATATTCCCAGACATTACTCCGCCCAAAGAGCTAGCCATAATGCGGTGCTAACATTGCCAGACACCAGCGTTGCAGGGGCAGACAGCAATGAGGTTGTTGTGGGAGGAGTGTACCTTCATCTCTTCAACAAAAATCCTGGTTGGGCACTGCGGAAGCCTCGAGACTTCTTATCCAGTTTGCTGGACACATCCATCAAACAGCTAAAAAGGGATACACCTGATGTAAACACTACTTTTAATATCATTAACTAACCTTTTTGTTGTTTATTGATTTTGTTATATATAGCAAAAGATTTAGAAAAATAGTTAAAATTACATGATTACATAACCTAACCTAAACCTAAACAAACTCTTTGTTATAACTCGACCGGTAGCAAAAGGAAGTGCTCCGTGGATGCCACTTTACGATTCATTGTTCAGTAAAGTGTAATAATGTCAGTCACACACAGTAAAGGGAAATAATGTCACATGATTAAATATTTAACAGCTGATATACTAACTTCGCAATTTTGAATCACTCGTTTTTGATGCATCTACTTAGGTTCGGGGACATGGCCACTTTATGAAGAGAACCTTTCATGTAGTCGCCAGTCACAGCCCATAAATACTATTTATTGGAAAGAATAACACATAATGAATAACATATAAGCATATACAGTACAATAAGAATGTGTATAGTTTTACAGGGTTTGTAAATAAATTATAGTAATAACTAGCTGTACCCGCCCGCTTCGCCGGTCATAATATTAAGTTTGATTATATAATCGAAATTTGCAGCAAGCTTTCAGTTTACATTGTATCCAATTTAGAACAGCTGATGTTATGTGTAATATTCTACTGTACTCAATTATTTTTAATTTGAAAGTTTAGCCTACCACAATTAATTTTATTCAATAGCTGTTAATCTAATAAATCAATCAATTAATATAGCTCCATAAGAACACCATGGGAATTTTGGGAGTACTGAGGTCGGACAGGAAAATCCTTTCTTAGTGAGCCTCTAGGGACCAAGAGTGTAAATTTTGTACAAATAAACCTATGTACAAAATTTTAAGTCAATTGGACATATAGTTTTAGAGAAATAGAGATGATTAGTAAGTAAATGGCTTTCATTAATAGAAGATTAAGTTTAAAATTTTCCGATTGAAATCAATTTGTTCTCTTAGATAAAAAAGTTTCAAAGTCTAGACAAATCTGTAAGTCTACTTTTAGAGGGCACAAAGTACTATATTTAACTCAGAATCAATAAAATATTGTGTTTCTCGCCATGGTTAGCCATGTCCTATGATCTGGCTCTGCATGTATTAAAACTAAATTGTTAATTTTCCAATTGAAAAGTTTGTTCTCCTAGATAACAAAGTTTCATAGTCTAGAAAAATCTGTAAGTCTACTTTTAGAGGGCGCAAAGTACTGTAATTGACTCTGAGTCAGTGAAGTATCGTGTTTCTAGTCATGTCCTATGACCTGGCTATACATGTTCAGATTAAATTGTACATTTTCTCATTGAATACAGTATGTTCTCCTAGATGACAAAGTTTCAAAGTCTAGAAAAATCTGTAAGTCTACTCTTAGAGGCTGTAAATTAACCAGTTTGATTTACACATACAAATTGAAAATCTAGCTCTATCTAAGGATGAAGGAGGTGAGGTAGAGCAAAAAGTCATAGGGCTAAAGTTGTAGATTGTCTCAAATCAGAAGCAGAAAATGGTGTTAGTTTTGCTGTAGAACCGTTCATTTAGCCGCTACAGTCCAATTAGAGAAACATTGTTTTTGGCATTTAAAAAAGTTTTGGAACTAAAAAGGCTGCCATCTTAGATTTACTAAGAATTTTTCAAACTCCCTTCTTATTGCACATCTACAAAATTTCAGCCTCGTAGGCGTAGTACTTTTTTAGTTACAGTGATGAGTGAGTGAGTCAGTGGCATTATCTTTAATAGGTATAGACCCTAGCGTAATTATTTTTATTGTTATTCATACTTACTGTTAATAACATTAAATAATAGTAAGTATGAATGTAAATAGTTGCAAAATATGAGCAAATGGTGAAGAAAATATTCAACAGCTGATTTATGTGTGGTGTGAAGGGAAAAAGTGGTGCAACTGTGGGAGGAGCGTTGGAGGGGAAGATGTACGAAACATTCTGGCAGCAATGTTTTTTTTGTTTGTTTATTGACTATTTTTAATGTACTGCTTTTTTTCGGACCTAACCAATTTTTGATTTTGCAATTGTATACATATGTAACAGGGCAGTATGTGACGTAAGACTTGTGGTGCTTTCAGTATGAGCTTGTAGAAGTAGTGGTTACTGCAGTGAGAAATCTTTTGCAATCACATCCCACCCTGGCGGACCAAGTGCCATCATTGGGCTACATTCCTCGGCTGTGTGATCTGCTGAGAGCTCTGCCGGGACCCTTGCGAGCTTCACGGGCCCTCCTCACCATCCTTCATCAGCTGTCGACCAGTGATGTAAGTAACTTGTGAGGTTATCATATGTATCAGTGGATGGGAAATGTATGGTGTTACCTTCTTGACAGATTGTCACAGAAAATTGTCGAGTAAACTAAAATAGTTTTTATGTGTTTAAAACTATTTGTTATTACAGTCTTTATTGACTTTTAAATTTTATATTTGTAAATTTTTTATGTTAGTTAATACTATTTTGGTTATTAAAGATTACATTAAGACTGTTATAAGTAAGAGGTAATCAGTGAAAAAAATTAATTGTTAAGTTATTAACCCATTACGTACGGAGAAAACTAAAAGGACACTGGGACCGGAGTTTCGAGTATTTGCCGTGCCAACCAGTCTTACGGTATGCCATACATGACAGTTAGTTAATATTCTGCAATTATACACTGCATTTCTTTACTACTATAAAAAAGGTGTTTGTTATACACTGATTTATAATGTATATTATTGGATAAAAATACTTATTTAGTTAAAATAAATTTATTTGTGAACATATATTGTTCCCCATAGTGAGTGATAGGCGCAGCTTTTTCTCGTTTATTGAAACAAACAAAACTGACGAAAAATATTATACACTTTTTAGCGATATATAGGATTTGTAGGACTACTATACAAATAACTGAGTGACTGCAATCAAAGTAGAGACGATGTAATGAGACCTGTTTACCATCAACCGCTAAACTTAAATAACTTTGCCGTTCAGACTAGCAAGTTAAATAGGCTTTAAGTTTGGATTGACTTCAATCAATGTTGTATAATTAGGCAGAATATTACAAAAATTAGTACCTATTTAATTTGGTTTTTACAGAAAAATTATAAGTTAGGTTATAAGTTAAGAATGCAGAAAATGTCAAATAGCAACATAGGTCATGTTATATCTCATTTTTAAGCTCTTTAAAGCCTTATCATTTTGTATAAAAATTTTTTAATTCTTATCTCTAGGGGCAGGGTGGCTGAAAATGTAAAAAACTTTAGTTTTAAAACTTTGTGTTACTTTAATTCTTCTGTACAACACAAGGATATGACATTTTTAACCAATACTACCAATAACTGTCCTTTCAAATAACAATAACATTGGGCATTTATCTCCTCCATCTTCAACATTTCAAAAATCAGTAAAATTTTGAAAAATAAAATAGTTCTAAGTCAAAATGTTTAAAAGAGACCATATACCATGTATCACATAAAATAAAAGGTCTTTAAAAACCATAATTGTTGGTATTTAATGTTTTACCATATCTCTTTTGTTATTTAAATTGCATACGAAAAACCATTTCTTATCAATCAAATTATGTTATGCTACATATCAAATTGAAGGTCTCAAAAAATAAAACATTTTTTGTATTTCAAGTTTTTTTTTTATTTATTACAGTTTTAAATGGAATATAACCAAACTAAGGAAACGTAAAAAGTTAGTTTTTATCTGCCATTTAAAAACTGTAATAATAAAGAGATTAATGTTTAAGAACATCGTAACTACTATATCAACCCAAATCTAATTGACATTTTATATTGTAAATATTAATTAAATTGAACTCTATATTCTTTGCAAGGCATCAAAATAACAAAAACCATCTACAGCCATTTGCCACATTGTGGCTAAATATGAAAGTTGCATATGTAAAAGTTTACCGTATGCAAAAGATTAAAGGTGCAAATTTTTTAAAATAAAAATTGTGTAGTCACAATACTAAGTCAAAAACAGCATTGTTGATTTATAATATTCTTATTGGCAGATGTGCATAGGCACCATGGGTCAAACAGAAGTGCTAAAGCCTATTCAGACTACTATGAAAGAAAACACAGAGCTTGTTGTGCTTGGTTGTGATACCATGGCCAGGCTGTTCCTTGCCAACAAAGACCCTCTTGTCAAACAGGTAGATATGTAATCATATAAGTTCAACAGTGGAGTATTTATCAGTAAGATTTAGTTTTATTATCTGCAATCTTTTAAGATCCATTTTTCTGCATTGTTACTAAATAGTGTGTTACCTAGCATCTCAATTTACAAATAAAATTCTTAACCCTCCAAGTGATGACTATTTTACTTTCCAGTGATAGGCGTTTTAACAGTAACGTGCAGTACTTTTTTTAAAAATTAATTAAAAATATAAAATGTTCCTGAAACGTGACATATTATATATCAAAATGTTCACAACAATATGTACTAAAAGATAATTTGGAAGAATAACTTACCAAATTATGATGATTTATGATGAAGTAACAAAGATCTTCAAAAAACATTTTTCTTGAATTTTTTTTTAGCTAGATTATCATGAATTTCCTTGCAATATATTTCATATTCATTATATACGAAAGATG
The DNA here is from genome assembly GCA_035578905.1 of Stictocephala bisonia. Classification (NCBI taxonomy): domain Eukaryota; kingdom Metazoa; phylum Arthropoda; class Insecta; order Hemiptera; family Membracidae; genus Stictocephala; species Stictocephala bisonia. The sequence continues at coordinate 510,309 of JAQJVL010000204.1, read as the reverse complement.
CACAATTTAGTAGTGAATAAAAATATATATAATACCAATGGTTTACCTTAACATCAAAACTGAATTAAAAAATGTTTTTCGCTATCGTACAAAGAGTAAAATTTCCTAAAGTTTAATGTCTTAGAGTCATGTTCCATATAATATCTAAAAATGTTTATAGCAACTACTTTGGTCATGTGAAAACACTCCTAACTAACTAAATAAAACAAAGTGTACAGAAAAATAAAATTGAATTTACATAGAACGGATTGCAGATATATTGCCTAATCGGTGTCAGATTCAGCTACAGCAGGTGCTTTTCTTTTTCTACTACACCCTTTTGCTCTCCAGAAGTGTTTCAAACTCTGGTAGCAATCTGGGTGAACACCTGCATTGCACCCTGCACACCAAAATCTGCTTTTTGAATGTTTTCCATTTTCAGAGCAAACCACACAAATGCGTAAATTATCTGCAGGCCGTCGTGTCAATGTATGTTCAGCATTTGCTGGGCGTGGTGCAGGATCAGGGGCATCATTTGTGTCATCATCTCCAACCAATCCCTCAACAACTATTTGTAGCACTGAAAAAACATCTACGCATAGAGTAACAAATAAAAACACTCTTTCCGCATAGTTTGGTATAAAATATAACCGGATACCACTATAAGTTATTTTCCCATGCTGTTTTTAGATAACGACTCGGAGCGAGTCGTTATCGCTACACAAGGTACCTATAACGACTCGGACCGAGTCGTTATCACTTAGAGGGTTAATTTATATGTAAATTTCTAAAAAACCAATTATCAACAACTTCATATTAGACTAATGATGGTATAACATTAACCTTTTAGAATACTTTGATTATAAACTTGTCAGTCCATCCCTACAAAATAAAAGCTGTTGAATGAGTTAATTCAGCACACATTTCTGTCCTCTTTTTTAGTTTTCTGTATTATAGATTTTTTTTAAATAACACTAATACGTCATGCAATGCTTTATTAACAAGTACTTTAAAGAAAGATAATCGATTTCAATGTGCTATGGCATTATCATCAGATCCTGACATAAAATAAAAAGATTTAATATGGTAATGCTATTTCCTAGGTTGAAAACAACACTAATGTAAACAGAAAAACCCACAACGGGTTCAATTCTGTTATGCTATATTCCTAAATATTTTAAATGTCATTTGCTAATTTTTATTTGATACACTGGCTGATAATGTGATTTTGTATTGGGATTGTAAAATAGCATTTGCAAAAAACTATCAGAAAATCAGCAAAAACTAACCAAAGACTTGTAGTGTTCACCCTATCACTCGGATGCTTTTACACTAAAGAAGCCCTGTGAGGGTTCACTGTCGAGGCCATCTCACTGTCCCCAACACGACAGAACTCTTCTTGAGTGAAGAGCAACATTAAGTGACCCTTCTTGAGTGAAGGAGGTTCCTCCCCTTCAGTCAAAAACTTATCAATGTTTTCTCATGTAATTTCGTCAAAGGTCCTTTAGAAAAAAAATCATGGGTATTATTAATTAGTTACTTAGTCTAATTTATGTTAATTTAGTTTAAGATCAATGTTATCCCTTTAATGGTGTAAAATAATGTATTTATTGACAAAACACGTGCATTATTGTTATTTTTAAGACAATGTAAAAACTAAGTTCAATCCAATTTTCAATATTTCATCAAAATATTCCTCATTATGAATAAAGAAATAAAATCTTGACTATAAGAGGAGTGACATCAAAAGGTAATGTTGATTTGATGCCTCTTGTCGTGTTGTAGTGGTCATTTTACAAAACATTATGAAAGTTGAAATATAACTCACTAACTAATTCTTTGTGATGTGATTGTGTTTCTATCTTCAGTTTTTTATTGTTGACTTTAAAACTTTACAAGTTATTGACAAAGTCATTGGTTCAACTTAGAGCTATGTCAAAATAATTTTATATTTGTTATTGACAAGAATTGTCCGTGAATTAAGGTATCTAGTGAGCAAGCTGTCCCGTTGTGACAGAGCAAGCTAATCTGACTATTAAAGTTGAATTAGAAGAAAGGTTTGGTCAGTTCATAGGAATCATGTAAGGTCCTAATCCTTCAGAGCAATTAGTAGAAACACAGTTTATACGTGAAAATTCTTATTTAATGTATTTCTAAACATTTATAACAGTTCCGCCATTAGTGGTGTACTTTTTTTACATTTTGAAGCCGTTTAATAGTATTTTTATACTTGTTGATATTTTATTTTGGCCCCAACTTCAGTAGTATGCATGTAAGGTAATAACTGTGTTTACATAAATTATATAGATAATACTAGTCTAATTATCAAATGAATACAAGTAGCAGCCTAATCAGAGTTCTTAAAAAAGTTACTACAATATTTATTTTATCTAATATCAAACATTGTTGGTTTGGATTATGTATGTTTTGTTTGGGGAGGAGTTTTCCTGGTGTTAAAAAGTATAAAATATATTTTTATGATTTCTCTTCTTTTCTTTGTCTGAATGAGTAACCTAATATGTGTCTTAACTCTGTGCAATTGTAAGCTTTTGTTTTAGAACTTATTTTCATTATATTTTCTCTTTATGTTCACTCAGTTGTGATGTAATGAACATATTCCCACATTGCATTAAGTTTGTTCAGCTTTGTTTGGAAGATTTTCAGCTAATTTTAAAGTATTAAATGAATGTGATTGATTATTCATGATATTAGTTTGATAGCTTCACTTTGTTCACAGGCATTGGATGTAGACTTGGTCCCATTCCTGCTTGGATTACTGGATGGAAAACTGGACAGGACAGAACAAGCTGGGCGCAGCAAGGCTCTTGTTGTAAAGGCCCTCAAGTCTATGAGTCAAAGTACGCTGTATGGCTCTCAGGTGTCAGCGATTCTGAACAAGTCGCCGGTGTGGACAAACTATAGTCAACAGAATCATGATCTCTTCATCAGCAACACTCCGCAGCAGGCATATCTCCCAGGTAAATATTCATGTTTTCTGACCTGTTCTCTCTATCAATTGGTTTAAATGTATATTGAGATGGAAAAGACAAGAATTCCTAGATGTTATTTGATACTTTCCAGATAATTCAGTAACCTTGAAGATCAGGTTAACATAGTTTCTGTCACACATGAAATTACAGTGACTATCTGGTAATTTTATTTTTTGACTGAAGTGCGTCTATTACAGGATTTGATTAGTCCCAATCAAATTGAAGGTCTTTGAATTGAAGTTATGCTGAAGAGGAGAGATAAGATGACAGACTCTCTTG
>JAQJVL010000204.1:454567-506961 GCA_035578905.1 Stictocephala bisonia | reverse complement strand
CCTCTCCCTCTCTCTCTCTCTCTCTCTCTCTCTCTCTCTCTCTCTCTCTCTCTCTCTCTCTCTCTCTCTCTCCTCACCTGAAGAAAGTGTCAGTGGTACAGACAATTTGTAATAATGTGATAATTTTGTGTTTGTTTACTATCACTCTGGTATTAATGGACTTGTCTTCTAATATACTATTAGATGTCCTCTATCTCTCCAATATACTAAATGTTTTCTCAATGGATATTTTGAAGCCGATCTTCTGGGCAATATCTTTTAAAGTGGTTATTTGTTGTTTGGTCTCCTGAATGTTATTGGCCAGAAGTGCCAGGTTATCAACAAACCCCAGACAATTTAGTTCTATATTATCTTTAGAAGATCCGATTTTTATATATTGGATTGTTTTTGTACCATTCTGTTTTAATTATAAAATGTAGTATTTATAATTACAAAAAGTAATTTAACATTTTGAAAAATGTTTGTTGTTGTTCCTTATCTGAAGACTGTCAATTTTGCCCTTCCCTACAAGTGCTGTGTGCTTAAAAAATACCATACACTCAACATATTGACAAAAGTGATGTAGCCTTCTCACACGGTACAGGCCCAACATCAACATAAACTCAAGTACAGTAAGCAACTCTACAGCACGCTGGTTGGGAAAAAACATCACCAGATCAATACACTTTTCGTCACTATGGAACAGTAATACGTTATATTATTTTCAGACAATTTTTATTAACGTATTGGTTTTGGAATGACTACGTCTGTTAAAACAGAATGTCGGATAGCTCTTCTGTAACAAAGCTCTACTATAATTAAAAATAATCAACTTATTTTTCCTAAATAACAAATATATAATGTAGCATAGAAGTATGCTGCTACAAGACCTATTGCTTCTCAGAAAAATAATTGTTCACGTCAAATATCCTAAAAATAATTCTAGAGGAAATTAAAATAATTTTTGTATCATTGAATATACAATATTTCAATTATTCTTATTCTGGGCACAAGGTATCTACCGTTAGTAACAGAGAATGTTGAGAATTTTGTGATGTCAGGGAAATTTGGAAAAAAGTTAAGAATTGCATATTTTAGTCTGAAAAATATTGGTATTACTTGGTAGTATACTAGTCTCGGTACAGAGGGGGAAGCCATCAAGTCATATGTGTTTGGGTGGCTAAGATTATATCAGAATACATGTTTATGTATATGGAAGAGCACTCAACTTCATGTTTGCTTGGGTGGATAGTAGGGCCTTCAACTGTATGCATGTTTGGTATGACAGAATGGCCTCCAACATCATAAGTGTTGATGGATGGTGTGATGGTCTTCACTATTGTATTTTTTAATGCTAGTTTAAAGGCCTTAGGCCAGTTATTAGTATATTAGGAGAGATAGGACAGAAGCAAACTTACTTAAGAAGACAAGTTCACTAACACAGTAATAAACAAATACAGGAATTAAAAAATCTCTGTCTCTTCTACCTGCTAGCAAAATTGCTTTTGGTAATTTTTACTAGTAAAATATTGTATATTTTATAGCTGAATATTTGCTTTATTTTTTGAAATTTTAGAGATGAAATATGATATTGTAAAATAAGATTTGCAATTATTTAGAAGTTGATTTTGTGAATCATCAATATTAGTCTAGGGGTTTTTACTTTTAACTTAAATTTTAACAAAAAAGTTGTGAAAAATAGGTTAAAAGTTTGGAATTTTATAGGAGATATTTATCAAACCGCATGAAACATGTAATTTAATTTGTCTGTAATTTGTCCTTATATTCCCAGACATTACTCCGCCCAAAGAGCTAGCCATAATGCGGTGCTAACATTGCCAGACACCAGCGTTGCAGGGGCAGACAGCAATGAGGTTGTTGTGGGAGGAGTGTACCTTCATCTCTTCAACAAAAATCCTGGTTGGGCACTGCGGAAGCCTCGAGACTTCTTATCCAGTTTGCTGGACACATCCATCAAACAGCTAAAAAGGGATACACCTGATGTAAACACTACTTTTAATATCATTAACTAACTTTTTGTTGTTTATTTATTTTGTTATATATAACAAAAGATTTAGTAAAATAGTTAAAATTACATGATTACAAAACCTACCCTAAACCTAAACAAACTCTTTGTTATAACTCGACCGGTAGCAAAAGGAAGTGCTCCGTGGATGCCACTTTACGATTCAGTCACACACAGTAAAGGGAAATAATGTCACATGATTAAATATTTAACAGCTGATATACTAACTTCGCAATTTTGAATCACTCATTCTTGATGCATCTACTTAGGTTCGGGGACATGGCCACTGTATGAAGAGAACCTTTCATGTAGTCGCCAGTCACAGCCCATAAATACTATTTATTGGAAAGAATAACACATAATGAATAACATATAAGCATATACAGTACAATAAGAATGTGTATAGTTTTACAGGGTTTGTAAATAAATTATAGTAATAACTAGCTGTACCCGCCCGCTTCGCCGGTCATAATATTGTTTGATTATATAATCGAAATTTGCAGCAAGCTTTCAGTTTACACTGTATCCAATTTAGAACAGCTGATGCTATGTGTAATATTCTACTGTACTCAATTATTTTTAATTAAAATTTTAGCCTACCATAATTAATTTTATTCAATAGCTGTTAATCTAATAAATCAATCAATTAATATAACTCCATAAGAACACCATGGGAATTTTGGAGACCATTGGGACAGAGTACTGAAGTCGGACAGGAAAATCCTTTCTTAGTGAGCCGCTAGGGACCAAGAGTGTAAATTTTGTACAAATAAACCTATGTACAAAATTTGAAGTCAATTGGACGTATAATTTTGGAGAAATAGAGATGAGTAGTAAATGGCTTTCATTAATAGAAGATCAAGTTTAAAATTTTCCTATTGAAATCAGTTTGTTCTCTTAAATAAAAAAGTTTCAAAGTCTAGACAAATCTGTAAGTCTACTTTTAGAGGGCACAAAGTACTATATTTAACTCATAATCAATAAAATATTGTGTTTCTCGCCATAGTTAGCCATGTCCTATGATCTGGCTATGCATGTTTTAAAACTAAATTGTTAATTTTCCAATTGAAAAGTTTGTTCTCCTAGATAACAAAGTTTCATAGTCTAGAAAAGTCTGTAAGTCTACTTTTAGAAGGCGCAAAGTACTGTAATTGACTCTGAGTCAGTGAAGTATCGTGTTTCTAGTCATGTCTTATGAACTGGCTATACATGTGTTCAGATTAAATTGTACATTTTCCCATTGAATACAGTATGTTCTCCTAGATAACAAAGTTTCAAAGTCTAGAAAAATCTGTAAGTCTATCAATCAATCAGTCAATCAAAACACTTTATTCATAACAGTACAACTTGTACATTTGAATGGCGTCACAGTTGTATTACATAAATAGTCTTAACTAAAATATTCACTTATGCTATACAAAGATTTATTTATTAAGTATATTTTTGCAGCATTCTTAAATTTTAAATAGTTTTTAATACATTTAATTTCTGTGGGTAAATGATTAAAAAATTTTACTCCACAATACGAAGGTTTATTTTCAAAAAGAGAGAGTCTGTGACGAGGATAAGAAAAAATGTCACTTGAACGGGTTTTATAATTATGGTAATTGCCTAATTTTGGCAATGAATCTGCATTTTTATGTACATATAAAATTAATTGGAAAATATATAGACTATAGACTGTCATAATGCTCATGTCTTTAAAATGGTTTTTAACAGAAACATCCCAATTTAATTTACACATTACTCTTATTGACTCTTTTTGTATCAGTAAAATAGCATTAAGGTTTTTAACAGAAGTTCCACCATAAAGTATTAATCCAAATGATAAATGAGAATGTATAAAAGAGTAGTAGATTAATTTTAATGTTTTTTCTGAACAAAAATTTAACATTCTTCTTAGTGCAAAAATACCGGATGACATTTTTTTACAAACCGCTTTAACATGGGCATCCCAGGAAAGTGATTTGTCAACTTGTAATCCCAAAAATTTTGAACAGTCAACACTTTCCAACATATTATCGTCAATTAAAACTTGCAATTCATGTGCTTTATTATTACAAATTGGAGAAAATACCATGTATTTAGTTTTCTCATAGTTGATTAACATATTAAAGTTATTTAGATATTCCTTAATATTAGTCATACTGGCAAAAGATGATACTTCTATTGAATTTAGTGTCTTACCATGAATTTTAATATTTATGTCATCAGCATATATGCACATTTTTGTAAATTCATCTCCTAATAATGGCAACCCATTTAGATATATAATAAATAGGAGTGGTCCTAACACAGAACCTTGTGGAACTCCATATTTTACTTCACTTAGCTTTGAATGCACATTTACCATTTTATTACAAAGATCAACATGCTTAATTTCTACAAATTGCTTTCTTCCATTTAAGTATGAGTTTAGCCATGATAAACTAGTTCCAGAAATACCAAGGCTAGACAGTACTTCTAACAACAACGGATGTGATACACTGTCAAAAGCCTTGGTCATATCCATAAAAACACCTGCCACCAGATCACCTTTATCTAATGAGTCAATTATTGCTTCAGTATAGTCTATTCCAGCTGTAATAACAGATTTTTCTGATCTAAATCCATGCTGTTCTTTAGCTAATAGTTGATTTGACTCGAGAAAACTAATAATTACTCTTAGAGGCTGTAAATTAACCAATTTGATTTACATGTACAAATTGAAAATATAGCTCTACCTAAGGATGAAGGAGGTGAGATAGAGCAAAAAGTCATAGGGCTAAAGTTGTAGATTGTTTCAAATCATAAACAGAAAATGGTGTTAGTTTTGCTGTAGAACTGTTCATTTAGCCACTACAGTCCAATTAGAGAAACATTGTTTTTGGCATTTAAAAAAGTTTTGGAACTAAAAAGGCTGCCATCTTTGATTTACTAAGAATTTTTCAAACTACCTTATTATTGCACATCTGCAACATTTGACTCTGCAAAATTTCAGCCTCGTAGGCGTAGTACTTTTTTAGTTACAGTGATGAGTGAGTGAGTCAGTGGCATTTACCTTTTATAGGTTTAGACCCTAGCGTAGTTATTTTTATTGTTATTCATACTTACTGTTAATAACATGAAATAATAGTAAGTATGAATGTAAATAGTTGAAAAATGTGAATAAATGGTGAAGTCAAATATTCAACAGCTGATTTATGTGTGGTGTGAAGGGAAAAAGTGGTGCAACTGTGGGAGTGTTGGAGGGGAAGATGTACGAAACATTCTGGCAGCAATGTTTTTTTTTGTTTGTGTATTGACTATTTTTAATGTACTTTATTTTTTCGGACCTAACCAATTTTTGATTTTGCAATTGTATACATATGTAACAGGGCGGTATGTGACATAAGACTTATGGTGCTTTCAGTATGAGCTTGTAGAAGTAGTGGTTACTGCAGTGAGAAATCTTTTGCAATCACATCCCACCCTGGCGGACCAAGTGCCATCATTGGGCTACATTCCTCGGCTGTGCGATCTGCTGAGAGCTCTGCCGGGACCCTTGCGAGCTTCACGGGCCCTCCTCACCATCCTTCATCAGCTGTCGACCAGTGATGTAAGTAACTTGTGAGGTTATCATGTGTATCAGTGGATTTTAGAAATTTATGGTGTTACCTTCTTGACAAATTGTCACAGAAAATTGTCAAGTAAACTAAAATAGTTTTTATGTGTGTTTAAAACTATTTGTTATTACAGTCTTTATTGACTTTTAAATTTTATATTTGTGAATTTTTTATGTTAGTTAATACTATTTTGGTTATTTATGGTTATATTAAGGTTGTTATAAGTAAGAGGAAATCAGTGAAAAAAATTAATTGTTAAGTTATTAACCCATTACGTACGGAGAAAACTAAAAGGACACTGGGACCGGAGTTTCGAGTATTTGCCGTGCCAACCAGTCTTACGGTATGCCATACACTGACAGTTAGTTAATATTCTGCAGTTATACACTGCATTTCTTTATTACTATAAAAAAGGTGTTTGTTATACACTGATTTATAATGTATATTATTGGATAAAAATACTTATTTAGTTAAAATAAATTTATTTGTGAACATATATTGTTCCCCATAGTGAGTGATAGGCGCAGCTTTTTCTCGTTTGTTGAAACAAACAAAACTGACGAAAAATATTATACACTTTCTGCGATATATAGGATTTGTAGGACTACTATACAAATAACTGAGTGACTGCAATCAAAGTAGAGACGATGTAATGAGACCTGTTTACCATCAACCGCTAAACTTAAATAACTTTGCCGTTCAGACTGGCAAGTTAAATAGGATTTAAGTTTGGCTTTTAATTTGAATTTACTTCAATCAATGTTGTACAATTAGTCAGAATATTACAAAAATTAGTACCTATTTAATTTGGTTTTTACAGAAAAATTATAAGTTAGGTTATAAGTTAAGAATGCAGAAAATGTCAAATAGCAACATAGGTCATGTTACATCTCATTTTTAAGCTCTTTAAAGCCTTATCATTTTGTATAACAATTTTTTAATTCTTATCTCTAGGGGCAGGGTGGCTGAAAATGTAAAAAACGTTAGTTTTAAAACTTTGCGTTACTTTAATTCTTCTGTACAACACAAGGATATGACATTTTAAACCAATACTACCAATAACTGTCCTTTCAAATAACAATAACATTGGGCATTTATCTCCTCCATCTTCAACATTTCAAAAATCAGTAAAATTTTGAAAAATAAAATAGTTCTAAGTCAAAATGTTTAAAAGAGACCATATACCATGTATCACATAAAATAAAAGGTTGTAAAAACCAAAAATAGTTTGTATTTAATGTTTTACCATATCTCTTTTGTTATTTAAATTGCAGACGAAAAACCATTTTTTATCAATCAAATTATGTTATGCTACATATCAAATTGAAGGTCTCAAAAAAAAAATTTTTTTTTTGTATTTCAAGTTTTTTTTTTATTTATTACAGTTTTTAAATGGAATATAACCAAACTAAGGAAACGTAAAAAGTTAGTTTTTATCTGCCATTTAAAAACTGTAATAATAAAGAGATTAATGTTTAAGAACATTGTAACTACTATATCAACCCAAATCTAATTGACATTTTATATTGTAAATATTAATTAAATTGAACTCTATATTCTTTGCAAGGCATCAAAATAACAAAAAACATCTACAGCCATTTGCCACATTATGGCTAAATATGAAAGTTGCATGTGTAAAAGTTTACCGTATGCAAAAGATTAAAGGTGCAAATTTTTTAAAATAAAAATTGTGTAGTCACAATACTAAGTCAAAAACAGCATTGTTGATTTATAATATTCTTATTGGCAGATGTGCATAGGCACCATGGGTCAAACAGAAGTGCTAAAGCCTATTCAGACTACTATGAAAGAAAACACAGAGCTTGTTGTGCTTGGTTGTGATACCATGGCCAGGCTGTTCCTTGCCAACAAAGACCCTCTTGTCAAACAGGTAGATATGTAATCATATAAGTTCAACAGTAGAGTATTTATCAGTAAGATTTAGTTTTATTATCTGCAATCTTTTAAGATCCATTTTTCTGCATTGTTACTAAATAGTGTTACCTAGCATCTCAATTTACAAATAAAATTCTTAATTTATATGTAAATTTCTAAAAACCAATTATCGACAACTTCATATTAGACTTAGGATGGTATAACATTAGCCTTTTAGAATACTTTGATTATAAACTTGTCAGTCCATCCCTACAAAATAAAAGCTGTTGAATGAGTTAATTCAGCACACATTTCTGTTTTCTTTTTTAGTGTTCTGTTTTATAGATTTTTTTTAAATAACACTAATACGTCATGCAACGCTTTATTAACAAGTACTTTAACCCTTAATAGGGTGCACGGCGTACAAAGCTCCGCAGCAAATACTATTTGTATTGTAGGAGTCACAATGTGTGTGTTCCCGCCACTCATCTTCAACCATATCTACCCCCCACTACCCCCCTACCAACCACACAGGGAGAGAATCAGTTCGCTACTCAGCTCTGGCTAGGTTTATGTGAGTCGTGTTGTCTTTTGTACGCCGTGCGCCCTACAGTGTGAGTTTTTGTGCGGACATTTGTACGCCGCACGCCCTACACCGTTGTTGTTTTTACAAACTTTTCCAGTTCTCGTTTTAGCTTCGTATTGTCCGTTTAGTGTTTTTGTTTTTATGTAATATATTGTAAATATAATCTGTAAATAGACTTGTTATTTAGTAGCATTTTTAGGTAAATATTTGCTTTTCCAGTTCTCGTTTTAGCTTCGTATTGTCCGTTTAGTGTTTTTGTTTTTATGTAATATATTGTAAATATAATCTGTAAATAGACTTGTTATTTAGTAGCATTTTTAGGTAAATATTTGCTGTAAATAATATTTTCTTTTTTGTAATAAAGTTAGTTTTTCTGAAGATTTGGTTTTTTTTTTGCAACCTATAAAAGTTAGATAAGATAATCTAAAACAAAATTGTATCAATAAAAATATTCTCTAATTTATATTTTTCTAGAAATAGTATAAAAACAAATACTGTTTTTGAAAACACCTTAAAGTAACGTTAATATGATTCTTGAGGCCAAATTAATCTGTGCGGTACTTTGTACGCCACGCGCCCTATAACATAACTTTTTCAAACGCGCCCTATTAAGGGTTAAAGAAAGATAATCGATTTCAATGTGCTATGGCATTATCATCAGATCCTGACATAAAATAAAAAGATTTAATATGGTAATGCTATTTCCTAGGTTGAAAACAACACTAATGTAAACAGAAAACCCCACAACGGGTTCAATTCTGTTATGCTATATTCCTAAATATTTTAAATGTCATTTGCTAATTTTTATTTGATACACTGGCTGATAATGTGATTTTGTATTGGGATTGTAAAATAGCATTTGCAAAAAACTATCAGAAAATCAGCAAAAACTAACCAAAGACTTGTAGTGTTCACCCTATCACTCGGATGCTTTTACACTAAAGAAGCCCTGTGAGGATTCACTGTTGAGGCCATCTCACTGTCCCCAACACGACAGAACTCTTCTTGAGTGAAGAGCAACATTAAGTGACCCTTCTTGAGTGAAGGAGGTTCCTCCCCTTCGGTCCAAAACTTATCAATGTTTTCTGATGAGTGATGTAATTTCCTCAAAGGTCCTTTAGAAAAAAAATCATGGGTATTAATTAGTTACTTAGTCTAATTTATGTTAATTTAGTTTAAGATTAATGTTATCTCTTTAATTGTGAAAAATAATGTATTTATTGACAAAACATGTGCAATAAAGGCGTTATTGTTAGTTTTAAGACAATGTAAAATCTTAGTTCAATGCAATTTTCAATATTTCATCAAAATATTCCTCATTATGAAATAAAGAAATAAAATCTTTTTGCTTTATTAAAAAAAATCATTTAGGGGTTAAACCTCTTTATAAAAGAACTTTGTCTATAAGAGGAGTGACATCAAAAGGTAAGGTTGATTTGATGCCTCTTGTCATGTTGTAGTGGTCATTTTACGAAACATTATGAAAGTTGAAATATATTCTTTGTGATGTAATTGTGTTTCTATCTACAGTTTTTTATTGTTGACTTTAAAACTTTACAAGTTATTGACAAAGTCATTGGTTCAACTTAGAGCTATGTCAAAATAATTTTATATTTGTTATTGACAAGAATTGTCAGTGAATTAAGGTTTCTAGTGAGCAAGCTGTCCCGTTGTGACAGAGCAAGCTAATCTGACAAGAATGACATGTTCATCGTTTCCCCCTCTACTATTCTGGCCAGTTCCCACCCCTTTGCGATACTCAGTTGTGGCTTGGCAGCCGTTAACAATGGAAAGAAAATCAGTGCTCCCACTAAGAGTAAATTGCAGTCTGTGATTAGTGAGCTTACTATAAACTACACTTTAAATCACTTACAATAAAAACTGTGATCACTTTAATGGTACATTATTTATCACATGACAGCCAAATCACATTCTCTTGATGATTACACTCAAAACAAGTTTTCACTAAAATGTCAGTTTGACATCACGTGACTTTGTTTTATAGATCCAACTTAAAAAATCCTAAAAAATGATTCTCATTCAATCTTATAAATAGTGAAAAAGCTGAAAAAAATGACATAGGGATGTATTTGCTTTTTATGTTAAGTTTTCAATTATATATTTTTAACAATATTCTTAATTAGTTATTAACGCTCCCAGAAACTTTGTCTGATTTTTTCTTTTTTCAATTTATTTTAGATATTCCTGATGTTAATTTTAATATTAAAATTTAATCTATTTTTGTTATAAGAGCTTAACATTTTTATTACTAGTCTTTGGTAATATACAATAAGACTTTATTAAAATAGAGAACATGCTACATAAAAGTCTACCTATATTGCTTAGACTAGTTCAGATTTATGTGACATGTTCTTAAGGACATGGTTTATTGTGTATTTAAAATAGTTAATAATAATTATATATTTAATTTATAATTATTATTCATTTTTAAAACTTCAATCAACCACACACACAAAGATATTGACAAATGGTCCAAAAGGGCTAATTTTTAAAGACTATTAAAGTTGAATTTGGAGAAAGGTTTGGTCAGTTCATAGGAATCATGTAAGGTCCTAATCCTTCAGAGCAATTAGTAGAAACACAGTTTATACGTGAAAATTGTTATTTAATGTATTTCTAGACATTTATAACAGCTCCACCATTAGTGGTGTACTTTTTTTACATTTTGAAGCCGTTTAATAGTATTTTTATACTTGTTGATATTTTATTTTGGCCTCAACTTCAGTAATATGCATGTAAGGTAATAACTGTGTTTACATAAATTATATATATAATACTAGTCTAATTATTATCAAATGAATACAAGTAGCAGCCTAATCAGAGTTCTTAAAAAAGTTACTACAATATTTATTTTATCTAATATCACACATTGTTGGTTTGGATTATGTATGTTTTGTTTGGGGAGGAGTTTTCCTGGTGTTAAAAAGTATAAAATATATTTTTATGATTTCTCTTCTTTTCTTTGTCTGAATGAGTAACCTAATATGTGTCTTAACTCTGTGCAATTGTAAGCTTTTGTTTTAGAACTTATTTTCATTATATTTTCTCTTTATGTTCACTCAGTTGTGATGTAATGAACATATTCCGACATTGCATGAAGTTTGTTTAGCTTTGTTTGGAAGATTTTCAGCTAATTTTAAAGTATTAAATTAATGTGATTGATTATTCATGATATTAGTTTGATAGCTTCACTATGTTCACAGGCATTGGATGTAGACTTGGTCCCATTCCTGCTTGGATTACTGGATGGAAAACTGGACAGGACAGAACAAGCTGGGCGCAGCAAGGCTCTTGTTGTAAAGGCTCTCAAGTCTATGAGTCAAAGTACGCTGTATGGCTCTCAGGTGTCAGCGATTCTGAACAAGTCGCCGGTGTGGACAAACTATAGTCAACAGAATCATGATCTCTTCATCAGCAACACTCCGCAGCAGGCATATCTCCCAGGTAAATATTCATGTTTTCTGACCTGTTCTCTCTATCAATTAGTTTAAATGTATATTGAGATGGAAAAGACAAGAATTCCTAGATGTTCTTTGATACTTTCCAGATAATTCAGTAACCTTGAAGATCAGGTTAACATAGTTTCTGTCACACATGAAATTACAGTGACTATCTGGTAATTTTATTTTTTGACTGAAGTGCGCCTATTACAGGATTTGATTGTCCCAATCAAATTGAAGGTCTTTGAATTGAAGTTATGCTGAAGAGGAGAGATAAGATGACAGACTCTCTTGTACAAAATCTGTACAACCTTTTCAAATATCGGAGGTACTACACACGAACCGATATTGGTCTAAAATTATACAGATTCATTGGTCCTTTTTTTGGAATTGGTGTTACTAGTGCCGTCTTCCAGTTCGAAGGCAACTATCCAGTTATTAAACTCCAGTTGAATAATGAAGCTAGCACGAGGGAAATTATGTCAGCCACGCCTTTGATAACAAAAGATGGAATATTATCAATACCAGACTCTGAGCATGTCTTTCAACTTTTGATGGCATATTGAACTGCGTCAACAGATATAAAGGGAATGTCAATAACTGAATGTTGTCTGTTTCAGGTGGATATATAATGACAGATTCTGCATTTAATTGCTCAACATTAAAAGTTTGATAAACAGACTCGAAATATACACCGAATTTTAACACAGCACAGCGGCGTCAGTACAAAACTTGTCTTCCATGTTCACTGCCAGGATGGAAGAGGAATCATCCCTAAACTGGTTAACGTATTTCCAGAAGTTAGTGGGTTTTAATTTCAGATCGCTCTCAACTCTACGAGCATGCTCCTTTCTGCAGCTATCTAATTCCAGTTTGACAGCCCTCTTGAGGCCAGAATAAACCTCATACTCGTTTGTACCTTCTGAACACTTAAATTTCTTATGAGCAGATCATTTCCTCATGAGTAACCTTATTAAGTCAGGTGAGAACTAGTACCTGGAAACTCTCTTTCTTTTTAGTGGTATATAATTTCTCATTGACTCAATAATAGCTGAATTAAAGGCCTCATCAGCTGCATTAACAGTAGTGCAGAGTACAATGCAGCACAATCATCTTCTGTCCAGTTGTACAATGAAAGATGATTGTACAATCCCAAGTAATTCCCAGAAGGAAAATGAAAGAACTCCTTACTGGGAGCATTTTTCAACCAACTCACACCATGAATGTAGATTTCAAGAGGAGGGGATGGCCCTTATCTTCTCTGACTAATGTAACAGTGCCACGACATAACTGTATTTATTGGGTAATTTGTGAGGTTAAGGTCCAACTGTATTTATTGGGTAATTTGTGAGGTTAAGGTCCAAGACGTTCATTTCTCAATGGAGTTGCAAACGATTCAGATAGTCTATAAATTTTAACAGAGAATTTATCCTGCCTCTGGAATAATAGCAACATCCAGCTAAAAATGAGCACCCCTCCCAGCATTACAATGTAGTGCCTCAAGAAATCGAGTTTTCCCTATAGCGTTTCGAAGTAAGTGACTAGGATGGTAGGATGAACTGAGGGGGCAAAATAATAGCAAGAAAACAAAAAATTCTTGCCATCAGGTACACGTACCTCAATCCATACACTCTCAGGCAAACATTCCACATCATGTCTCTTAAATGAGATCAAGTCTTTGCTGCACCCCCTCTGGTGCAATTGATGCCATACTTCCTCTCAGCTCTGTAAACAATAAAATTCTCTGGAATAAAAGAGGCTGTAACATGGTTGGATGAAAGCCAAGTTTCTGTAAGAGCAATGCTGGAGCTGGTGCCAGTCATTGATAAAAAATCTCATTGGACTTAGTTTGGAGACCTCGGACATTTTGATATATTACAGTGAAGTCTGTCATTGTATACCTGTGTTTGAAGCTTCCTCCGTTTGCTCAATGGACGAGAATATGTGGTACCCCGAAATTGGCACATTAAAAGACCACCAGGCCAACCTTCAGGTTTAATGTTTTTTTCAAAATCACATTCCGCTACAGAGATATGAAAAGAATTATAACTATTAGTCCTGGTTTTTAGCCTAGTCACAGCAACAGATGATATACATAAGTCCTTAACGATACTAAAAACGTCATTTTCGATAATACTAAGCTTTTCGGTAAAACCTAGTAATAAACAAAGCCTTTTCTTTACTGATGGAAAAGGAGTCTTTCCCAGTGCCACTACTCATAACTATCTTGGAGGTTCTACGCCTTTTCAGTTGTTCTACACTGAGATGATCTTTAGGTCTTTGATTCTGATGACCTTCCTTAACTACAGTGGACCATGAGGGAAGACCAGAGTCTAGTTGATGGTCCACTTCTTCAACCGGCGCAGTTATGAGCATTGACATCTGGGTAGCAGATTTCTCTGGGCCTGACTGGCTACTGCAAATCTTGACAAGAGGCTCCAGAGTTACTGACTGTCATCCAACAATAATCTTTCGTACAGGCTTTGCAAGCACCTGAACAACGGCATCAGCGGGTGTTGCTGCGATGGACAGTTTAAGTTCATGTACCACAGTTTACTAATCTTTGTTTTCCTTGGTGAGTTTCATAACTTCGGAATTCTTTTTCTCAAACTGTTTGTCCACAGACTCTAGGACTTCAGCTATCTTTCCATCCACAATCCCTGGATGGCTAAAAGAAGTTCCGATGCTGACATGGGCGGTAAACTTTCGGATCTACAACCAGCTCATTGGGTCCTTTAGCCTCAATTGTTTTGGAACTCCTAACTGCAGTGTCGTCATTCCTTGGCTTAGGGCATTCAGAGCACTTAAAGCACTTAAAAATACTTGCTTTAAAGCACTCGTACTCTGCCTCATTATAAGCAAGACACTTAAGGGTGTGAATGGCTCTCACAAATACCGCAGACAAGAATTTTCTGACTGCCATAAATCTTTCCCTCACACTCAACGTAGAGCCGGGATAAAAGTACCATGGTTTATTTTAATGATAGAATAATTAAAACTAATAAAACAACAGATACCTGTTGTCAATAATTAAAATTAAAATAGGAGGTGAATATCACCATTCATCTGTAATACTAGAATTTTAACCAAAACTTTCTTTTGACCAGAGGCAAGAAAGGGGTATCGCTTCTGAAACCTGCTAAGTATCGAGATATGACCTCGCCACTCAACCTAAGGGGGGCATAAAACACGCTCTATCGGCTGCCCGTGTAGCTAAATACTAACACTGACGTTGCCCAGCCCGAACGACGTGGAGGTTGAACGAGTCTTACTCTGGAAGGAAATAGCCAAAAGAGCACAGCCTGAACAAGATGTTCCAAAGCCGGAGGAAACAGAAGTAAGACGATCGGGCCAAATGCTGAGTCTAAGCGATGATATTATTTGATATTCATTTATTTTCTGCCGAGATCGTCAAACTAATGTAACCTTGGAAATGTCCACTATTAGAAATGGATCAAGCCCTAATTAGTTTCAAAAATCGTGGTTCTACTGTAACTGAAAAATATTGTTTAGTTTGTTTATTTTTTACGGTTACTGGAAATTTAGTGAAGTAGACAAAAATACTAATGGGTCTAAAATCTGGTGGATTTTTGGCAACTATTGTTTTGGAAATTTTTAAACAATAGCAAATGTCTGAACCTTATGAAATTGCCGGCATGGTGGCTCAGTGGCTAAGGCTTCGGACTGCGGAGGGAAAGGTCCATGGTTCGAATCCCCACTGAGTCAACGGTAGGTACTTCACATGTTGAATAAAGTTCACGAACAGGCTTGTAGTCCATGTGATCCGGCGAGTGAAGTTTAAAGTAAGACAAAAATAATATACTAAACATAATTATGACTATTGCTATGTGTAAATTGTTCTTACTTTTTGAGTTATTATCACTCAAAACATAAAAATTAAAAAATAAATTTACAAAATTGTTTTTTTTATTTTGTATTTATGTTTTTTATCATATTTTATGAAACTGATACATGCTGATTGTAGTACATTTTATGCTGAAAAAGGCAAAAAAATTCAACCAAATATGTTGAGTAGTCTCAGAGATATTTTTTTTACAAAGAACTACAAAATAGGCAATTTTGCTCTGGTATTTTTCGTCACTGCCCTGCCAATATATGGACTATGTGTTAACACTCACCAATCCAAAAATGTGCGGTAGCCAAAGGGTTAAAGTGTCCACAAACACTAATGTCATTATTTTGTGCAGGGGTGCCGATGACAGCAGGGTACTTGACTCAAGGCAGTTCGCAGCCCCTGCCAAACTCTCCCCCCCCTCTAGACCCAGATGCCAGCTGAGGTTCGCCCCTCCTGCCGCCTATCTGCTGAAGACCTTGTGATACATGACATATACAGTATATTTTTGTTACTCTCTCCTGACTTGTTGTCAAGCTGTGATGAAAGTCTTTAGACATAACAGTGATTTATTGTTAAGGCATTATCATTTGATTGTTTTGTTTATTATTAAACATGTTTCCTAATTTTGTCATATACAATGACATCTTATATAAATTGTTTAGCAATTTATTTCTTATTTTATTAGCAATATACTATGAGTGTATATATAACATATTTATTAAAGTAGTTCATGTAATCTTTAGTTTGTAATGATAAATATTTCCTGATAACTTAGTCAAAAGAAGCTTATCTTGTAATTTTTTTATTTATATATTGCTTTATTACTCTGATTACAATTATTAATCCCTCCGACAAGATTGTTAGTCATTAGCTCCTAAGTTATATTAATATATACTTAGCCTTAAAAAGCAACATTAATCATTTTTACTTTTTTTTCTGTTATATTATTATTCTCATCTCTAATTATTTGATGAGTTATAGAAATAACAAACTTTCTCTACCTATTTATGAAATGAATCGATCAATCATTGATGAAACAAAAAATATTATATTAAGTAATCAACATTAATGGTGATGAGTACAAAATTCTGCTTTTATACTTATAAATGTTAAGTGCTTTCGTGAAAAGACAATATATAGTTTCGTTTTTTATCTTATACACAACATTTATCAAGAAAATGAATATTTTATCGTTTTAATAAAATGCAATTGTGTTTACACAAGACAATTGGGCCTAAAGGGAGCAGATGCCATTATTACTAGTAACTAGGGGTGGGTGTATGGACAAGACAATTGAGCCTAAAGGGAGCCGAGACCATTATTACTTGTGTCTACGGGCGGAGGTATGGACAAGACAATTGGGCCTAAAGGGAGCCGAGACCATTATTACTTGTGTCCACGGGCGGATGTATGGACAAGATAATTGGGCCTAAAGGGCCGAGCCCATTATTATGACCCACCCGCCTAACCATACACGTACAGTAGTATAATGTAATGAGCCCTCTCTGCTCATAAAATTATAGTATAATGTGTATTAGGCCTGTTCGCTAGCCTTATGGTTATCACTTCTGCTTCCAAAGCAGTTGTCACAGGTTCAAGTCCCAAGATTTCCACTTAAATTTGCCTTAGGGGTTTGGACTTTTGCCCCTTAACAATGTTTGAATACCATGTTGAAAATGTTACTGGCATATACAGTAAAATAAAAAAAATACATATTCTAAAACAAGTTTTTATGTACAATTCTTGGATCTATTATTTACATGACTTGGATTTGAGAGGTTGGGCGTCTTACAAAGTTTCTTGAAGCTACTTGTGGAAGATCTACAGGGTACTTGGTTGCAAGGGTATGGAGCTAGGATCTCACAACACCTGCGACAAGTATCCAGCACAAACTCCTCCAGTACCAAAGGTCAGAGTGTAAGTTTCAATTGCATAGTATTCTGAAAGATAGCCAACCGTTCCAACTCCTAAAACTGTAGATAAGTTCCTGATGAATATTTTGTGGTTTCCTTTATTTCAGCAAGAATTTTCCTGTTTGGTTATGGAAGATGGGACACGGCTTGTTAAAAGCTTGCTCTTTGCTCTTTAATATGTTAGCAGCATTAGCAAACTGCCACCTCAAGGTTTGTGTGAATAGCGGCTTCCTTATTGATTGCTAGAAGTCCTACATAGATGGATGTCTATTCCAGCCACTCAGGGTGCACCTAAACTCTTCATAATCTTTTCTTTCAAAGTGCGAAAGTCAGAACTCCGATATAGGCCATGCTCAATTAATCCACGAGCCTCAATTTCCATAATTCAGTGCTGAATGATGACTGGGACCTTTAGCTGAGTAGATGATGTATATTCTTCAAGTAATCATATATTTTCTTCATAATCAGTTTGCTACCTGGTGCAATATAAGGAAATGGCAGATTTTTTGCAAGATGGATGTCATGAATCTGTATAGTTTTGGTAATGAAGAACTGTATGCCAAATTTGTATTTTATCTGTGACATCACAATTATCTTAGCGAATTATTGTCTTTGGTTTGAACGTGTGGGTGATCAAATTGAAATTGATTCTATTGGAGTTTATAGGAAGGACACCTAAATCATGAACATTTTCTTGTTTAAATTCTGCATTGTTTTTAGAGGAGATACAATACTCACTCTCCCCCATAGACCATATTAGAGAAGGAGAGGGGAAGTAATCAACAGCGGCTGGAATATTTTCAATCTGTAAATGGGCTGACAAACTACCATCATGCTCATGGTCAACATGGTTATGGCAACTATGCGATCTGACCCATCTTTTCTGTTTACCCCAACATGATGTGAGTGACTTCGTTTCACATACTTTCAAAGTCAAATTTAGATGGGCGATTGTGTCTTGTGTGTGTTTTTCTCTATAATTTCATCCAAATCATCATCTAAATGTGAGTAGTTTAAGACAGACAGTTTTAACAAAAACGAGGAAGGAGCTGAAGGTTGTTGTGGGGTCCTAGCTTCATAAAGTTGTCCATCCCTCGCAACCCAATACCCCATATTCACATAGATCTCCTTCCTCAAGTAGCTTCAAGAAACTTTTTGAGAACCTGAGAACCAAGTCATGTAAATAAAAGATACAAGAATTGTAAATGAATACTTGTTTTATAATATCTTTTTATTTTATTTTTGCTGTCAATGCCAGTGGCATTTCTAGCATGGTATTCAAACATCGTTGAGGGACAACGGTCCAAACCCCTTTGGCATATAGAAGGCCACTGCCACTGAGTATTGGTAGAAGGGTAGCTGATGAGGTAAACAAGCAATTGGATGAGCCATCATACAATCACAATAATCTAGCATCCTAACATATTAACTTTGGCTTCATTCTGATGGCTATTACCATGCTGTTTGTTTTCATTAGTTCTATAACACACATATATTCTTCACTATCACAGTAGCATTATGACTGCATTTATAGATATTGTGTCTATATTTATAACTATTTTGATAAATAAATTTTAAAAATCATCAAAGTAGCGTTGTATTTATAACGGATCAAACCCATGACGTAAATTTTGAGTCTATGATAGCAATTTTTTTAGCTGCTGTATTAACTAATCATTCTGTATAAGCTGTTTTCGGGAAACCGGTAGTTGTCTTTATGATATATTGCTTAGTAATTTCACAATTACTTCCAAAAGACGGTACATTTAACAATGTTTTTGTTTCATAATTGTGACATGATCTCTCTTTAGAATTATTTAGAAATTTGCACAATCTTCATCAAAATAATGCAAAAAGATAAAAGTGAATGAAAATAAAAAAATAATGAATAAAAAGTGTATGCAAAATGTACATTGAGAAACAAGTTCACCTTAATAGCCTACACAATTAACAAATTACTCATAATGGGTAGCTGAGTAAAACATGCAGCAAAAATCCTCAGTTGATCACAAACAAAATCCATAAATCAAGCATACGTTTCCAGCTTTACAAGCAACTAACTTTTGGACGGTAGGCATAGAGAAATATTTTGAAAAGCATTTAAGTTAGCTTTAGGCCAGCATTGATAAACTAGGAGATATGAAATGGTAAACTTACAAATAATGAATTAACGAGAAAGTTTGTTGCTCTAGATATTTGTACAGTTTGTTGATATTTTGTTTTATTGAAATGAAAGTACATTTTTAGGATATCATAAGCAATCAAAAGAAGAAATAAAATAATTTAATAGTTAACAATTAAATGCTACAGTACAATCTACTAATTAAATAATTATGTATCTTTCTATCTATCTACTGTACAGTTGTTAGGAGTGCATTACTGTGTTGCTTTTATTATTGTTCGGTATTTAATATAAAATGTTCTCACTATAATTCTTTAGATATTGATTGATTTATCAAAGCTCTTAATCAAGTTATGATATAATTAAATTAAATAATTAAAGTTATGACAATTTTTTAATTTATTTAATTTAGTTTCTATGTAGCAATTTTACAGCTATGAATTTTATTTTCTTGCTTGAAATGCTCTAAATTAAGAGAATTTATGTAATTAAACCTGCAATATGTAATTTTTCAATATTGTCTAATTTGTATTGATTAAATATTCATTTTAATGTTCATTATATGCATGTCCTAGTTGACCTGTTATTTTAGTGTCAATTTTTGTATTTCTACTTATTTGTGTGTCCTGTGATTTACTTTAAATCTATGTTATATATATGCATAAAATATACAGCCAATTTGAGAAAAAAAATAAGAAAACATGTCCTCCTCTTATCATAGGTAAAAAGTAGCAAAACAGGTGTTGTTCCGTGCAACTATAATAGAAACATTGATCCCGTCAACTTTCACCCCTCATTCCAAATACAATTTACTTTAAGTGGGTCCTCCACCTTTATGCCACAGGCCAGTTCCTTTATATAGTTGCACGGAAAAAAGGAACAACCTGAGCTGGACTCAAACTGACGATCTCGTTGCTGCACCTTGATACTGTACAACACCTTAGACCACTGATAGTCACTCAGTATTTTGCATCAATAGACCATGAAATACTGTATACCAAAGGTTAACACTGAATCATTCCAGTCAGTACAATTAATGTCTAGGTTCAGTGGGTTTCTCAATTAGTTTTCACACTTTGATGAATACATTTTTTCAGGGGTTTTATTATTTAAGTTCAACAATTATTACATAAAAATCTCTTCAGCTTCTTAGTATCATGTTTGATTTAAATATTAAAGCGCACACTATGTATAAATTCATTTAGGGATGGAGTTTTTTATTCTGTAATAGTTATGTGTTTTCTTAGATATATGTAGATATCAGCTTGTAACTGCCAGTTAGTAACTATTCAACTTGAAACTTAACTGCATCTACTACTTTTAAAAACAAGCCCAAGACCCTTACTGGTGGTGCAGAAATCATGTGCACCCGAGTTTGAAGGTAGTTTTATAAGGAACTAAGAGGCCTATGAAAAATTTAATCACACCATTGTTTTCCTCGTTTAATTGTACCTTTTAACCTCTTACATATGCATATTTAAACTCTTTTTTAATTTGTAATAATTTTTATCCTAGTTGGAACAAAAAAGTATTGGAATTTTAACTATTTTTCACTGTACATCAAATTTACTCCGTTATTCCTCAAAAACCTGTGAATGTATCGTATTTATATTTTAATACCTGCTTGATAAAAATGTTTTCTATAAGTTTCATAAATTTTAGAACTTTAATTTTTCTAGAAAAAAGTTCTCATTAGTTCTCTGAAACGTTTTCTTGGCTTCTAGATGTTGTGAAATTGATTACTTATTGTTGTTGTAATCCTTATGACATCTATAGTTACGATAAAATACTTTCATATATTATGTAAAATGCAGTGATTTTATATTGATTTAAATCAACTTAAATTGATCAATTTAAAGTTATATTTAATTGTTTTAAATCGGTATAGAATCACTGCATTCACTTAAAAATATGAAAGTATTGTTTCGTAACTATAGATGTCATAAGGATTACAATAAGACTGAGTAAACAATGTTTCAGGGAATTAATGAGAACTTTTTTCTAGAAAAGTTCAAATTCTAAAATTTATGAAACTTATAGAAACTATTCCTATCAACCAGGTATTAAAATATAAATACGATACATTCATGGGTTTTTGAGGAGTAACGGTGTAAATTTGATGTATAGTGAAAACTAGTTCAAATTCTCTTACTTTTTTGTTTCAACTTGGATACAAATTATTATAGAATATACTTAAAATAGAATTTAAATGTGCATATGTCTTAACGTACAATTAAACGAGGGAAGCAATGGTGTGATTAGATTTTTCATAGGCCTCTTAGTTCCTTAGAAAGCAACCTTCAAACTCATAATTTCTGCGCCGACAGTAAGTCTATATTGAGAAAATAAAACTTAAAATAAAATGTACTAAACTTAAATTAAAAGAAAATATTTTTTCATTATATAAGACATATTGTAACAATAATTCGCAAGTAATGTTATGGTGTAAGTGTAAGCACTGGTAGAGGTTTACTCCCAGTCAGATTTCCTCTGAACTTAATGGACATACTAATATACCATACTTACCATTAGCTGTTGCTTGTTAATTTTTTTAATGTGTTGCTCAAAATCAATTGCATTGCCATTGTATCTGTATAAAGCAGTAATGTCTTTTTTTTAAATATGAACTATTCCAAAATTGTATTGTTTTCTCATCAACTTTCTCTGTGTAATATTCTTTAATGATTGGTAACAGACAATTATGTTTTATTTCTTTAATATTGAATTCAACTCTTTGTGGATGTTTTAAACTGCCAGATTAAAAACTCAAGAACAATAAATCAATGTTTTGGAACTAAAATACTAATTTTTGTCTGGATTTATAGTTGGAAATATTTTGTAAATAACAAAAGTGATACTAATTATTTTTTTTAATGTACATATTTTGCAGGAGTGCCTCTTTCCTCTCATTTAATGTACATATATATAAATATTTATAATTGTTGTGTTTTGTTATCTTACATTTTATAACTATATTAGTCGTAATATTTTTACATGATTATTTCTCAAAAGCATGTTTACCATTTATATTATTTAACACATCATACCGAATGAAAAAGGCCTAGTAGATGTGTTTCATTTATTTATGTGGCACTTGTATATACAATTATAATATGTGTGTATAAATAAATAATTAATAAATTGAAGCTTTGTCATTATTTAAAATACATTTTCTTTATAAATTTTTAATAGGTTTGCAAGTTTCAGTTTTAAACTGAACAATGCAATGTTAAAATATAAGTTTTTTTATTATTCAAGGTTTACAATACCTTAGATGAGCATGTTCAGTATTATTTTCTTTCGCGCCTATGATTAAGACTGATGTTCTACATGCAGTCACGAGAATCTCCAACAATACAGTTATAACTAGCAACGTTTTCATACTTAATATAGTTATTTCATAATTATTTTCATTTTCCAGTAAATTTAGCAAAAAAAATTTGTTAACTTGACACGCCAGTTCACATGGGCCTACAGGTCTATGCGTGAACTTTATTCAACAAGTGAAGTACCGACTGTTGGCTCAGTAGGAATTCAATCCTTGGAATTTGCCCTCCCCAATCCGAAGCCTTAGCCACTGAGCCACCACGCTAGCAATTTCCTAAGGTTCAGGAATTTACTATTGTTTAAAAATTTCCAAAACAATGCCAAAAATTACTTCAGGTTTTAGACCCATTAGTATTTTTATCTAGCTCGCCAAATGTCTTGAAAGAGTAGTTTATCAGCAAATATCATCTTAATATCTTGAAATGGATTGTCATTTCCAATAGCTACACTGGTTTTCACTCCAAACATAGTAACAATAACTACTGTACTCTTTTAACCCACAATTGGTCGCACCCAAATTTGTTGCGTATAGGGATTCCCTGACATGTGTAAACTTATTAAAGAACACACATTTTCATATAAAACTATTTTGTTGATTACAAATAGTTACAAAATAAGTATTACACATGTTAAAATTCTTAGTTGTAAAAAAAATATATTTTAAAACAGTTTGTAAAATTGGCATTTTAGGGAAACGTGAATAGTTACGCTGTGAGGGGTCAACTAACAATCACACTGACATAACCGGTCGCGCTGCTAGGGCAACTCTAACGGAGTTGTGGAACATCACTTTACCCCCACTCCACCCCCTCCGGAACGTTTAGTCATCCGATTTAATAACACACACAAGTCAGTCAGTGTGTCACTACATTAAGCTTTATAGTATATAGATTGCACCATCTCTTCGTAATCATGAACATCCTATCCTTGTGCCTTGTTTCTAGATCAAAGTAAGGCCTTTGTTATTGTTCAAGGTAACCTTCTTAGCAAACTCCAGCATCACTTATGTTTTAGGGGAAATGTGGTGATTAAATTTCGTCCGTCCTAGTTACTGTAAATAGGTAGTAACTATTACTTACATCGATGACTCAGAATCTCTATCAAATATGGGCTCGGGAGAATTGCCCAAAGTAATTGGAGATCTATACGGTAGTGATGGAAGAATGTTATGTACTACCATCGCTGAACATGAACATGGTATGTATTCAGAGAACCAGTTCAGGAGTACCTCAAGGGTAAATTCAATAACTTGGAGCATTTGTTTTTCTTACAGTATAGAAAAGCCAAATCTCACTGACAGGGCCGCCCAGAGGGGGGGGGCAAAGGGGGCAAATTGCCCCGGGGCCACACAGACTTAGTTCACAGGGGGGGCCACATTTCATGCAACAACAACAAAAAATAAATAAATAGTCTACTAGATGAGAAACGATTCAGGCCTGTATCAAAATATCAAAAGTGATATTAGGCCAGATAAGTCTTCCAGTTTTAGTTTTAAAAAGTTTAAACTAAACAATTATTTATAGCAACCAGGGAGCCTTTTGGAGCAAGTTGTACACTGGTCTTTGAAGTTTGTCAGTGGTCGACATAGTGGTGTGACAGCATACGCTCTGGTTGGTGTGTGACTGCAACTGTACCCCTCGCCAGTTGTCTTGTTTGCGAACAAGTGTAAAGGCATGCAGCTTGTGAACACACCAAAATATAAATTCCAGTTTGCGAACATATACTTGTTCTAGTATATGTTCGCATATGTATATGTTCATAGTATATGTTCATTGCGAACATACAACTTGCGAACATAGTTGAAAAATATACTTGAGTGGTGTGGACAGTGGGTCACCTCCATGAGATGTCCTGTTTTCGTACACTATTTATATAAAACATGTCAAAAGTCCCACTAACTTTACATTTGTATTACTCAAAACTCCGTTTTTGGACGTGTTTAATACAAGGTGGACAAGAACGTTTCTGTATGTTTTATTTTTTAACTTTAATTTCAAAAGTATATACTATTTCAAACGAAATTGTTATACTTGTCCTAAACTCAACTCTATCTTGGATTTTAGTGGTAGGAAAATCAATCGCTTGGTCACGTTATTATCCTTACAAAACCATTAGTTATGATATATTACTATTATAAACTTAAGATAATACAGCAATTGCGAATTGATTTGTATTTGAAATGGTTTCTTGATTAAGCTTTTATCCTTATTTTGTATTTTTTCACAAATTCTGTTTATGTAGATAAATAATCTTGATTTAGTGTTTCGAAAATCCCTTGACTCATCGTAGCAAAATAATACATCTATATAATGTGAAAACGAGTGATCAGTAACCTGCGGCCTAAAGTATGCAAATTAATAAATTGTAATAAAAAAAGTGGAATCCCAAGAACAACACAATTAAATAAGCAAACAAAATTACAGTAAAAACATTTTAAATCTGTCATTTTAAAAAGGTCGAAATGTCTTTATGAGAAAAGGTTCTTACAAACTTGGTTTCAAAGCTGGTAGTAGGCGGCGGCACTCCATTCGAACGTGGTAACGTTGCACTCTTTCCCGGCACTGATCAGCAAATTTTTCAATATATGCACTAAATTTAAGAAATAGTAGTTGTATTTCAGTAGTAACTGTGTTTTGTACCCAAAAAACCCGCAGGCAAAATATACAATGTTGTAACAACGTGGCTGGAAGAGTTCAATTAATTGTCATGAAGGGTAGATCGGGGACATCGACAATCATTAGTCTGTTTACTGTCGTCCAGTAAAGAAATATTTTGTTATTGTTGTATTTTATAGAGTGATATTTCTGTAATTTAATGCGTTCTTTTGGATTTCCTAATAAACTACTACAATTATCAATTAATTTAATTTGCTATGATTCATATTCCATTTAAAGATTTTGAGAGAACAAAAAGCTAAAGTAGAGGCCCAGTAATTTATGGTAACGTTTTATTGAAATCAATAAAAATAGACTATAAATGTTTCATTATAGTATTGTAATATACTGCAAAGTAAATTATATATTTTTACAGTATAAAAAGAATAAATTAACGATGAAACCACTAAATTATAGTAAATTTCTAGGTACTTAAATCTGGTAAATATGCATACAACAACATCACCGCTCGCTTACCGGATGTGCAACAATATGTGTGTATGATGCATTACATTCAACTTGCCCTACGCTATCGCGGGAGGAATTGCGTGGCATAATCTTGTCTAAAAATTATAATTTTGTTACGTTCTGTACTATCCGGATTCATCTTCCATCATATTTAACTGGTTAACCAGAGTTTACTGTACATGCAATTGTTTTTACTTGCTCTCTACCGTAATGTTTCCTTTGACATTTTAAATTTATTAGTTATTATGACATGGATGTTCGTAAATACATTTTACCAATATATTATGACATAGGTCTTAATGAAAAGAGGAGCTCTTAAGTACACCGTTAACCCTCTACTACACGCGCCCTATCAGCCGCCGTTAGTACACGCTAGCGGCACTCAGTACCGCTTTGTGTAATATGCGTGTTTTATAACTGTTTACTGATGTAATTTGTAACATTTCACTTTGATTAATGTATTATAGTAGGTGTATGCAAATAACACACTTTTAGTCATAAAAAAATGTATTTACAACATTACTTACAACACTTGTATCATAAAGATTTTAAAACCACATACATTTTATGAAAATTATAATTAAAAATAAATGTTACTTATAAAAATATAAATTGTAGATAACTAGTACATTTTCATCTATTAAAATGTAATAAGATATAGTAATATTATGTAAAGTTGTAAATTAATTTACGTTTAGTCCTCGTCTGAAGAGTCAGCAGTGCAGGTCCTGCATTCAACTCTTGCCGTGGAATGGTTCTTGCACACAAACCGAGTACAGAGTGAACAACGAATAGTGGTTTTATTGTTTCGGTATTTTCCACATTCATGGCAAGGTCCGCATCTGGCTTGAACAGCAGGTGGTATAGGGTTGGGCTGCTGTTTTATATTGGGAGAGGTATGCTTTTATATCCAGAGGTAAATTTTTTACATTAGCTCTACTTTTTAGCTGTTCGCTCATAAGACTAATGGCTAGTCCTTCTAAAAAGTCCATTCGGCTTTTATTAGGCTCGTTATTGTTCATGTTATTAGCAACATAAATTACAAAAGCATTCACAGCAGTCATATCTAGAAATCTGAAAAACAAAGCTAATGGCCATCTTCTGGTTTTTCTTGTCGTACTGTAGTTAGCACACTTTTGGTCCACGGAGTCAACCCCCCCTTTTGTGCTATTATAATCTAATATGATCGTTGGTTTCCCCGTATCCTCATCAATTTCTTCTTCGTCATGCATAGTAGACATCAATATGACGGCTTTGTTTTTTTTGGGCACGAATGAGACAATTGTACAGTTATCTTGGAATCCAAATAGGGAAGATCCAATTTCTTTTGTTTTACTGGGAAGGAACTCACGTGGTATTTCAGGTCTATTTTTTTTCACTGTACCTAACAAAGTTAATTTATTTTCTAATAGATACATTGCAAGCTCGTGAGTGGTGTAAAAATTATCTGTTGTTACATTTCTACAAGTACCCTTTATTGGCTCTACTAAACGTTTTACAACATCAATAGTTTTGTTTGATGTTGCAAAAGGTCCTGCTACCTGTTTCCCACAGTAAATTTCAAAATTGCAAACATAAAATGTTTTAGCATCACACATGGAATACATTTTCAATCCATACTTAGCAGGTTTGTTAGGCATGTACATGACAAAGCTGCAACGACCTCTAAATGGGTGCAACATTTCATCTATAGTTACGAACTCTGATGGACTGTAACAGTTTTGAAAGTTATCATTCAAAGCCGTGTATATTTGCCTAATCGGTGCTAGTTTGTCTGTAGCTGCTCTGGCAGCTCTCGTGTTTATGTCATCAAAACGGATTGACTGCAGGAGAAATCTGAATCTATTGATTCCAAACACAGCTCTGCATATCATTATGCCAGTGCCATTGGTTTTCCAAGCTCGTTTGGCATCAGCTTTACAGATCTTGTTTATTGAAAGTATATACAAAACACCTAATAGAGCCATTATTTCATCCCTGGAAGTCTGTTTACAATCTCTATCCCTTTCAAAACGGCCATCTAATTGTTTTTTCTCTATAAAAATATTTGTGTATTCAACTATCAAATCAATCATTTCAAGAGTTATAAACTTTTGAAAAGCATCTAACTCACTTTTTGCATCTCGTGCAATACGTTTTGGTCCAGGTAATGTTTTTACAAGATTTTTTGATTTTGTTTTAGAAGAAAGGGCGCACGACCTACTCAGCCAAAATTCATTATTTTGTTTACCCTGTCCTATAAATATTTGAAAATCTTCATTCGTACTTACAAGAGACTCGTTTCCATCATCACCTGACTGTTCACTGTCACTTGAATGGTTGTCTTGAAGAATATCCTCCCTATCAGGTTCATTGCTGCTGATATCAGATAAATCAAAGTAGTCTTCATTGTTGTGATGGTTTCTTTCTTCATCCGAAAGTTCCTCCGAAGCTGTCGGCAGATCAACAAGACTCACCACCCGTTGTTCCCTAAACAAAAAAAAAAAAAAAAAAAACTTAATTTAGTAAAATATTATTACATTCAACACGCAAAGACAAAAGAGACCTAAAAAAATGAAATTATCAACAAAAATCATAAAATGCATATTGAAAAGGCATATTGCATAGAAAGACAATGTACTTACATGTTTACACGCTAGCGGTATGCGGTGCCGCAAACGTGATCCGCTCTGTTCAGAAGTCAACTGCTCACTGAAAAAACGGAGCCGAACTCCCCCCACCACTTCCTTCCCTTTGTCAAAACATGAAGAAAGAATACTACAACATCCGGGAGTTTTTAAGCCATCTAGGCCAATTTAAATATAACAAAATTAAAATTGCGGTACGCAGTGCCGCTTAGCGTGTAGTTGAGGGTTAATAGATAAAACAGCTTCATCATTGTTCAGATTTGTACAACTCTTTTTGAATAGTATTTATTTTGTGACATTTAACTTGTTGTAACTCTTTTATTGTCTGGTTTAATTTACCCTGAAACTGTAACATGAACAGGGGTGTATTCTCAACATATTCAGTAGAGTAGCTCTTGATTAAAAACCAATTATGCCCACGTACAGGTTGTTCCAAAACAAATAGCATAATTGATTAATGTTGTCATTCATTAACATAACAAATCTACGACCAATCAAAATAGTTTTCATAATTTTTTACTGTCACTGACGAACGAGTAAGCCATTTATATTTTTGACAATCATTAATACAGTATTTATTTATTGTTTGTTGCGTGATAAGTGAAATTAACTAAGACTGAACCACTGTACGTGTAAGCGGGAGGGTCAATTAATACCACTGTTCGTGAATGGGTGTGTGGGTGTGTCAATACCACTGTCACTGTACGGATGTGTACACTGTGATGTACATCAATGATATAGTATCCAATTTGACAGACATACATTTTACTATGTTTTATGCTGAGAAAATTGAGTTGGTACAAAATGCCTTTTATGCCTGTGAAATAAAAATTGAATAGTTTTAAAGTTTAGCACAAAGACAAACTAAAATCACGAATATAAACTAGATGTTTTAATGTCCAACATCAATAAGCTACGTACCCAGTGGTCTACAACCTGTTTTGAAAACAATAACATAACCTCAACTCTCAGTTGACTGTTTTTAAAGCTCTAGATGTTCGCGCTCGCCAAATTATTTTACTTCGTGAACATTTCGGCCACTTGCTCTTTAGCTAGCAAAGCCAAGTGGCCTACATAAATTTATTGGCCCTCTCGCCCTCACCCACAGCTAATATCATTGGCGAGGATGGCTCCTCAACTGGCAATTGAAGAGCTGCTGCGCCAAACTATGCAACTGACTGTGTCATTGCTTGGTTCGTTATTATTTATTTAATATTAAAGAATAGCAGTTTTGTTATAAGAGATTGATGTTATTGTAGCGGTAATACTTAGGGAAATGTTTAAAAAGTATATGACAATTAGAAAAAAACTTACCGGAGCTTCGCAGCTAGCCCTGATAAAACGCCCATGAACAAGAATCTTAATTACAATAGTAATCTAACGAAAGAGATGGTAAGAGTCAAAGTCAAAATATTTATTGTCGTTTACAATGATATGCATGACAAAGGTCAATTCTACAGTATATATATATATATATACATACATGCGCAAATTAGCACAAACTAAACTAGAGCTCTTACACTAACACCTACCAACTATCTTAGCTCCTTATCATTTAAAAAGCAATTAACCGAATAATATTCTTTATCAATAAGAAAGGTTTTTGAGTATCGTAGAATGTGCTAAAAGTAAAATATCAATTATAGTATATTTGACAATTAGAGTAATTAAATTTATTTTGAAGTGAAGGAAGGGGCCACATGGTAAACTTTGCCCTGGGGCCACCAAAAGTCTCTGGGCGGCCCTGCTCACTGATCACTGTTTCTCGAAAACCTTCGAGGCTGAAATTTTGTAGGATGATTGGTCTTATTTTGTAGGCATGCAATAAGAAGGGATTTTGAAAAATTCTTCATAGTTCTGAAATGGCAGCCTTTTTTACCCCCAAAACTGCTCCAATGTATTTCTTGTGGGAAAATCACAAAACGTAGTATTTCTGACCTAACCTGAGGAAAATCTAGATTAAAAGTTTCAAGCCTTCACAGTTATACAACGTAACAAGCGTGAACCTTATCCATGAATTTCAGCCTATAAACTTAAAAATTTGGGGTATCGGGGGCCCAAAAACTGAAATTCTTAAAATTGTTTAATACTGATGTTACCTATCTATGCAAATGGGGTATCAAATTAAATCTATTTTTATCTTGAATCCAAATATACAACCAGATTTCAAAAAGGGCAATTAATAAGGGGCATACGCCCCCGAAACAAAAAAAAGGGTAATATTAATATAAACCGACCTACCGGGTATCAAACTATATGCATTCATCTCCCAAATCACATTATATCATTGTATTTTGGAAGAGACGTTTAAGGGCTCTGCTCCCCCAATTAAAATAAATATGCTCCAAAACCCAAAATTGGGTAATGTTAAACCAATATCTATATTTATAAAACAGGATGTTTGTATATATATATATATATATATATATATATATATATATATATATATATATATATATATATATATATATATATTTATATGTTTTAAGTTTATGCGCTGCCAAACCATCCAACCGATCACCATGAAACTTTAGGATGTTGTCCTGTATACTCCCGAGATGGTTTCTATGAAGTTTGATGCAGATCCGTCCCCAAGCTCCCGCCCCACGGGCTCCTAAATATCCCATGTTATTCAAATGGAGAATCTGAATTGTTTACAAAAACATATGACTGTGTGGTTTAATGTAGTTTCACATGCCATAAGCAGATTGAAGTTCTCACAACAACAGTACTGTATATGTTTTGATTTATTGTAGTTCTACATTTCACCTTGAGAGTGTAGCATGGTTTTTTGCTATAATTCTTTTTATTGCTTTATTTTGGTATGTCAATGAAAAATGAAAGGTGAGACAACGTCCGCCGGGTTCAGCTAGTACCCTATAAAAAATACTATGTTTATGGGCTCCACTGCCCCTAAAACCAAAATTCATAGTCAAAATGGTTAAGAATACGTAGGCTGATCTCCCTCCTCACTAGGCGACCTACCGAGACCCAAAAATGGGACAGTCTTCACTGCGAGGCCGTAGGCCGAGTTCCACAAAGGGGTCTTTAACAGATCACCCTGACGAGGTCGTAAGCCGAGTTCTACAAAGGGGCAAAAGGCAGGGTCTCCAGGCGAAGCCAAGCTTCCTTCACGAGCGTAGCGATTGACGGGGTTAGCACGTGGAGGGGTTACTCAAAGTTATTTATAAACTACATTACATCTTTTCTAAACTGTGCTGATACTAAAATATCTATGCAGATCGCTAATACAATACAAGAGACTATCTGGCTCTTCAATATTGTATCGATTCGGGTGTAAGGTGGGCTACAAACAATTACCTGCTGCTGAACCTTAGCAAAACAATTGTGGTTTTGTTCACGCATAAAACTAATCCCTCATTCCTCTTTTATAGCATTAGTGGCTATAGAACCCAATGGGAGCGTACTGTTCGAGATCATAGCGTCCTCGTAGACGCAAAGTTGATCATCTCTGAAAAAGTAAATGGTGTTGTATCAAAAGCTGTGAGGGACTTGGATTTTGCCATGTGGATCGCCCAGGTATTTAAATGATATTGACAAGCACGCTTGTTTAACACTGTACAAGTCCTTGGTTGGAAGTCACCTTAAGTATGCCACTTTTATTTGGAATAGAGACCAGATGTACACAAATGCAGCCGTCGAGGCCATCCAGAGGAAATTCATCTCTGGAGCTTGGTAAAGTGGAAAATCGAGCAGAACTGAATTTATCAACATTATTACCTAGTCGAGCTGTGACTGACTTGCAATTGTTTACATAGCGTTTCATATCCACGCTGGTTCAATTGAGGCTATTGGTCTAACTAGTAATAAATGTGTTGGATTGTTAACAATGCTGTTCGGCAATTGGTTGTCGTAACCGGAAAAATGATAATGCAGCACATTTGTCTAGCAATGTTAACACCAATTTACAGACAAAATCAAAATTATTTAATTTTCACCAAGGAAATAAAGCTGCCATACAATACATGAACTCTTTGTTACCTCATTGGTGAATTTTGAGTGACGAAGAAAACTATATATTCTCTCTCAATATACCGAAGACGAAAATAGTGGCATGATTATTACTGACTATTCTCTACAATCTGGCCTGGCGTGTGATATTGTAGAACATATTGCAGAATAGATGCTAGAAAAATTAAATCTAAGATAATGTGTGAAGACTGCATTAACCTTTTGTTTAGCACTTTTGCTTTAAATAAAGAGCAAATAGCAGGACGGAAGGTTTGCCTTTCCTAAGGCTAAACTGTACACCAGAAGAATTTTATATCATTTAATAAATTCACACACCTGGTAAATATTTGATAGATTCTAGGACTTTTGATCAAATCGGTGTCAAAGATACTGAGTGGTAACTGGAAGGACTTCAGTCTTCAGGAAAGACCTTTCACAACCATTTTTGATCGTTATATACCTAGTCGTGTATAGGGATTTTTAAGAAATCACAACATTATATACATATATATATATCTTATAATGCGCCACATGTCTTTCAAAATAAGCAACTCTTCCCTATGTAAATCTCTTGACAATCCCTAAGTACTATAATACAGCCTTTCTTTAGAAAAAAAACAAGCGTTATTATTATGTATTAAAGTATACAATAATAAACTGTTACTTATTTATAAGAATGCTAATAATTAATTAGATTTCCTTTTAACAAAAGTCGAGTTTTGTTGATCAGCAAGAAATATTACAGCTTGAATAATTTCCTTGATGGTGAGACTTATGATGTTGGTTATTGGTTTACAAATTTCACATTATTTAGTTATTATTATTTAATAGCTTCCTTGATGATGATAGTTTATAAAAATAATTGTACTTATAATATTTAGTTATTATAATTTTTAATATATAAATAAATATACATCGTATGGCCTGTCATAATTTGTAATTAACATGCAAGAATGACTTCATGCCTTCATGTAATGATGAATGTAATGTCTTCATGACTCCTTTTTTAATAAATTTTGAATAAAAATAA
The DNA here is from genome assembly GCA_035578905.1 of Stictocephala bisonia. Lineage (NCBI taxonomy): Eukaryota > Metazoa > Arthropoda > Insecta > Hemiptera > Membracidae > Stictocephala > Stictocephala bisonia. Next base: position 473,481 of record JAQJVL010000204.1, on the reverse strand, counting down.
AATATTCTTCATGGATAGGCTTCCACGGTCGTCACTATCACTAACAAATTCTAGGTCTTCGGATGATTCCAATTCGGCGGTCTAGATTCCATCGTCTCGCCCTGAGGATGGCCTACTGCAATGTGGCCGAAACGTCGGCAATGTTTGTACATAGCCAATTGACGCGGTCGAACCCCGAAGACTTAAAAATAAAATATTGTTTAGTAATTTAAAATTAACTGTAGACAATATTGTGACTGTTTTACGTTTACGTAGGACTATTAATTTTAAAACTATTTCTTAACTCCTAGTGCTGATGTATGAAATCATTGAATCATTACAGAGGATTGGAAACAAAAGTCACATTACAATGGCTTTCAAATGTTGAAAAAGGAGTGCAGATTGCAGAACACTCTTTTGTGTTGTTGAATATTTATGCGATATTAATTTTCATGGGGCACTTTCAATTTATCTAAGAATAGCAAAGTGCATCACATAGTCAGACATATGAAAATTTGTTGAGCCCGTACCATAGACCTTCTATTATACCTCGGTATAATAGAAGGTCTATGCCCGTACATCGAACAGCGATACATCAAAATATACTGTTATCGATATACAACCATGATAGGCCGCTACTAATGTTTCCCGAAAAAAATCTATTTGACAAACAAGACAACTGAGACAACGACAAGGTTTGGTCGTTTTGTGTTTTGTTTATATTATGTTTAAGGTTAGTTGTTATATATTAGTTCATTTCATGCATTAGTACTTACTTGCTTACTTAGTAGGAATGTTTATCTCCTGTAAAACTATCGTATTTGGGTGTCTTACTTTTACTGATTAAAAAATAAAATTATTTATAGAGATACAGTTTTATTCCAGTGAGTATTTTCGCATCTTTTATTATTCAGTTAAAAATTAATTTTTTAGAATTGAAAATAACATGTTAACCTTAGTTTTGTATATCAATGCATTGTAATAACCCTAAACTCTCTAGGTGATGATAATTTTTATTATAAATGATAAGCATTTTTGAGCTTTTGCAGACTCATTTTAATAAATTTGTAAAAAATATAAATTATGTCTCAACCCCCCATTTATTATAAATCAAACTAATTAGAAAAGACTACTTTCAAATGAAACAACATTCAATTCTTTATTTTACTTTTCCGAAAATGCCCCTTTAATAAAAATGAGAAGTAATAATAATTGAATTTATAGTCCTAGCTTGTCCCCATCCAAAAACTATACTATTATTCTCAAAAAATAATTCCAAGGTAGCCACTTTGTAGAAAATTAAGTGTGGAACAAGAATATATAAAATTCATAATACTTATGTACATTTTATACAATGGCGTTCAGCCGCTCTCGTCAGTTGCAACTGAAACAGCTGTCGTATTTCAATTATTTCTTAATTTATGTTAATCTAGCGATGTTTATTTATGCTTATTGGCAAGCACTAAATGAGAGTGTGAAGCCTGCTGGTTCAAACACAAAAAGGTTTCATCGCGATCGGCCGACGGATTGTGGAAAAATTCTCGATTATTTACAGGCGTGTTTGAAAGATGCTGCAGCGGTCTTTATCATTCATAATTAACATTTAAAAGATACTGCAGCGTCTTTTATCACCAAGAGATTTAACTGGTACAACCCCTATTTTACATACAATTTGTATTAAGGGTGAATTTTCACCCGTACCTGTAGTAGTTGGAGAAATAAAGTTTATAACTAAAACTCAATTACATTCTTTTCTTAAACAATGTTTTATTAATGATTTTTTTCATTAATACTAGGTTCATTAATAATATCATTAGTACCTACAGGTACCTACTAGGTCCTACACGTAAAGTTCCGCTGTCGACTTTCTGGCTTTCACCATTTTGGGATTTAGTGTTGGACTTAGTTTAGACTTTACAGTCTTAACTTTGCCCCTTTAATAAAGACATTTTTCATTTCATTTCGCTTTTTTTTCTTCTAACTCGTGTTCAATAATAATCATCGTCATTTTCAGTTCCCTGTGCATTTACTTCCTGATTACAAATCAGGTCACAATTTGACTCCAAGCCATCGACTTTTATCATTTTTTACAATATCTCCCTTAAAAAGACCCACCCACCTGCCCATACACGTACAATGTTACTGACCCACCCGCCCACCCATACACGCACAGTGGTCCTGACCCACCCACCCACCCATACACGTACAATGGTATTGACCCACCCGCCCACCCACACAAGCAGAATGGTACTGACCCACCCATACACGTAGAGTGGTATTGACCCACCCGCCCGCCCGTACAAGCAGACTGGTACTGACCCACCCACCCACTCATACACGTACAATGGTATTGACCCACTCACCAACCATACACGCACAGTGGTACTGACCAACCCGCCCATCCATACACGGCTAATGGTATTGACCCACCCACCTACCCATACACGCACAGTGGTACTGACACACCCACCCACCATACACGTACAGTGGTATTGACCCATCCGCCCACCCATACAAGCAAAGTGGTACTGACCCACCCATACACGTACAGTGCTATTGACCAACCCCCCCATACACGCACAGTGGTACTGACCCACCCACCCACCCATACACGTACAATGGTACTGACCTCAGTACGTGTATGGGTGGGTGGGTCAATACCTCTGTATGTGTATGGGTGGGTGGGTCAATACCTCTGTATGTGTATGGGTGGGTAGGTGGGTCAATACCACTGTACGTGTATGGGTGGGTAGGTGGGTCAATAGGACTGTGCGTGAATGGGTGGGCGGGTGGGTGTGTTGACCTTCTAAATTTATGTTTAATAATAGATAGGCTATTTTGTCACATATACAACACCACCACTGACACCTTACAACAGTCTTTTTCTTCTGAACCACTGTCACTGTCCCAATTACCAAAACAGTCATCCAAAATTACCCTATCAGCTTCTCTTGAGTTCATTCATTTTCCGTCAATAATAAAAGGCTCCATCATTGCATAAGATTGGTCACAAAACAATAAAGCACTGAAAAAACAAACAACAAAAACTAAAATCAAAGGTACAATGGGTGAAAATTCACCCGAAGATTTAAATATGGCACATAAAAAACTGCTAAACACTGAATAACAGCACAGTTCACTAGGCACTGAGTGAGGAAAAGCACTGCTGAGTGGACAGCATGAATCCCAAGTTGATTATCCTACTATACAGAGAACAAAATTCCCACTGGTATTTTTTCACCCATGGTACCAGTTAAGGGTTAAAGTGCTTAGTTATATCAATCCTTTTTGAGACTGCCCAAAAATAACAACAAACTAGCTAGAGAGGCTAGTCATTTTCAGAACTGTGCAGACCCTCAATGAAATGTCAATATTTTGATAAACATAATTTACATTTTCTTAAATATTTTTGTTTATTTGATAGAATATTAAATGGGCTTTCAGATATTGGCTGATAATTTTAGCTGTAAATATGTGCAGGACAAGATTATACATCACTTAGCTATAACTTAAAAGTAAATTTGAAAATTAAAAAGAATTTTTGTCAAATTTGGTGTAGACCTTATGCAGTTTCTTACCACCAAACAAAATTTAAAAATTTGCATTGAATGGGTTAAGAATTGGGTGTATTTTTACAAGTTAGGCCTGTGGTTTTTATATTGCGGAAATTACAGATTTTACAGAAAAATTTGAGTAGAAAAGCAATGACACATCTTTAAGTATTTTTGACATATTTCCGTTAATTTAAATGAAGTAATAATAATCTTTTTTCATTTGATGTGTTTTTTTACACTGAATACGAATTTGAAAACCATTTTGGTCAATGTATCTAGATATAGACCTATAGCGTAAAAACAAGTTTCTTGCCAGAAAAACCGAATTCACTTATATTCACGCCGAAGGCCAGGCACCTGAATTTAACGCAAATCACGAATTTTTGTTGAGTAAATAGACTATTAGGATAAGAGAGGTTATGTTTTGTTAGGTAAGTAAAAAAGTGTATTATTTGGGCCGAACAAATAATTCTTTTGGAAAACCAAATTTATATTCATGTTAAGCATACAAAAATATATATAAAATGAGATTAAAATGTTGAAATATTCTCCTGAGTCCTGATATTTTTATGCTGCTTTCTTGACATAGACCAAAGTGGCTAAATTTAGGTCATGATTATTTATTATGCCTTTAAGTCTTGGTTTGGTTGCAATTTTTTCCCATACAGACTGATGTTCCATTGTTCAGGACACCAAGCTGAGTGGTAATAGTTCAATAGTTTATCTACTCTCAGCCAATGTACTTCCTTGTAAGATGGCTACCCTTCAAGAGGAATGTCTGAAGATACAAGATTTTTTCCTGTCAGAAATAATTAACATGTAGTTTACATGTATTGACAAAGTCATTATGAGCAAAAAAGAAACTTATTGTCAAAGTACAAAAACCATTTCAAATCTGAAAATAGAGCATGCAGAGAAAAATAAAAAAGCCTTACCTTGCTCCAGTTTCATGTAAGTTATATATGTAAATATGTAAGTTCGTACAGGCATAAATTTAGAAGCCAATTTTTCAAAACGTTATAAATTTAGCACCATCCAATTGTTTGATGAAATTTGGTAACTTTTGATAGAATATGGTTCCTTTTATATATGGACTATTTTCAGTCCTATTACACCTCTCCCTTTGTCCCTTATTCTATGTTAATCTAATCGCTGTCTTGTGCTGTAACTATGGACACTAGAGTTAGTATAACAAAGCTTAGGATTTTCCTTAACAAAAACTATACACTGATAAACATAGAAAGAGTAAACAGTTAACAAATTAAACTTAGTAAAAAGTCTCTAAAGCTCCCAAGTTCAACCTTGGCTATAATTCTAATGGCTGTCTTTTGAAGGACAGAGATTTTGTTTATATGGCAAGCAGCTGAACTTCCCACAGTAATAGGCCATAAGATAAAAAGGATATACCACTCCAAAATAAACATTTTCCCCAAAGTGTCTGAATCTAAATAAATTATTCTTCAAAGACATCCCTGATAATAATTTTAGACCTAACCTTACAAACATGAGTTTTCTATGAAAAACGCCTATCAATATAAAGGCCTAGTCATTTACAGCAGTCATCGCCCTTCAATTCCAGATTCTAAAATATACTTCGAGGGCTGCAAGGTCACTAAAGCTAAAGCAATATCGTTATATATGCAGATGATATTGCTTTAGTTTACCAACATAAGGACTTCACAGCTACTGAAGAAACACCACAATTACCTTGCGGCCCTCGAAGGATATTTTAGAACCTGGAAGCTAAATCCTAACATATTACAAACCAAAGTAGTCTGCTTCCACTTAAGTAACAGACTAGCTAATCGAAAACTGAACATCTTTCTAAATGGTGTATAACTCCATCCTAATGATCATCCACAGTACCTGGGAGTAATGTTAGATCAATCGCTGACGTTTAAAAGCCATCTTCAAAAAACAGCAGCTAAATTTAAACCAGGGCAAATGTATTACATCATATTGCTGGAACAACTTGGGGAGCCGACGCACACGTCCTGCGTTCAACTGCTTTGTCTCTGGTATATTCCACTACTCCCATATGGCTAAATAGCGCACATACAAAAGTGATTGATGTCCAACTTAATAGAGCTATGAGAGCTGTTAGTGGTACATGAATGGCAACACCACTACCTTGGCTCCTGGTCCTGTGCAATATAGCTCCTCCAGAAATAAGACGTCAGGAGGCACTACGTAAAGAATTCAATAAGATCTTGAATGCCCCCCACCTGCTATTACCCAGGATCTCCCACGTCAGAATGGTCGCTTAAAACCTCAAAACCCACCTTTACGTACTGCTTTCCAGTTGAGCAGCACAAATTTCTCGCTCAATACTAGCTGGGCCATAGCGTGGAACAGTTTTGATGGACGAAATAAGTTTTTTATTAACGATCCATCAATACCTGTAGGTGGGATGAACCTCCCTCGTAGAGAGTGGGCATTATTGAATCGTTTCCGAACTCTAGTGGGCAGATGTAATTACTGGAAATACAAATGGGGATTGACAGTGATAAGTCATGTGATTGCGGGGAGTCTATCCAAACAATGGATCACATAGTTACAGAGTGCCCTATTGCTGTTTTATGGAGGGATTAGCTAGCATAAATAGAATGAGTAAGGCAGGTCTTAAACTCATAGATTATCGTAAATGGCTTGATGGACTGGATTTAGCTTTGTGACAGGAGATCATTTATTTATTTTTATTATAGTGTAATGACTTTTGGACTTTTTGTCTATCTATTAAACTCATCTTTTACATAATTTTAAATTAAAAAAGAAATAATTGTAGCTGACAAAAAACTATATGATATGGTACTATCACAACATAGTCAAAACAGGTATATGTTATTTAGATATGATTTGCAGGAATGGCTAAATAATTAAGATTATTTATTACTATTCATTGTTCATTCCTTTTGTCACTTGTCCTTATCCCTATTGTTACTTCTTATAATTAATTACATTCTGATTTTTAAATAAATATATTGTAAATTTAATTCATGTTAAAAATACAATTTTTAGGTTGTTGGTTTTTTAAAGTGAGTCTAGGCTAACATTTGTTATTATTTAATTAGTTTAAAACATTCCTTCTAGGATGGATGATCAAGTATGTCCACGATGCAAGACCACCAAATACAGGAATCCCTCTCTCAAACTAATGGTCAACGTCTGTGGTCATGCACTTTGTGAAAGTTGTGTGGATTTACTCTTCTTGAAAGGTGTGTAGCAAAGGTCATGCAATTATAGTTATATTTAAATATTACTATACAATGTCTTAAGTTTTCATTTAATTCAGCGGACTATTAAGTCAGTTGCCTCCTAACTTGTTTCTACAGTTTGTAAAATGATCTTGAATATGCCATTAAATTAATTAACCTACACTACATTTAGAATGTTACAGTGTTGTTGGGGTCCAAGAGCTAGGAGCCAACTTGAAAACTTTAAATAGGAACATGGTCATATGATATGTTATTTAACACTACTACGTAACTAGGCATTGGCAGCAGAGGCCCCCGCTAAGGGCACAGGAAGCATAGGGGCTCGAAATTGTTTTTTGAACTATAATAAAAATTAAATATTACATTTTTATTCATATTTTTGTATGTGATCGTTAAAAAAAGTGTTGAAAATTTATAGTAATATACAGTAGTATTTTAAAAATTGCAACATGCTTTGGGCTTTCAACTTGATGAAGTAAGTGGGAAGATGCATTATGAATTAGGGAATTTGGATTATTCTTAATCCAGATAGTTGGCAGTGCTTTTGGCTGTTATAGACAATAGACAATAAATCTTTATTCATAAACATAGAGTGTAGAACTTTTCGTCAAAATATCATGTAGCTATGACTTGTTATTATGATGAATGCACTCTTCAGTCCAGGAACTCTTGAGAGGTGTAGAAAGGCCGTTGAAGAAGCTACTCAGTCAGTGGGTTTTTCAGGTATTTTGCTGATGTTTTCTTCAGAAAGTCTGGAAGCTTGTTGAAGTATACTGTGCCCTTGTAAGATGGTTTCCTTTCGTAGAAACTGAGGTGATATGTTGCCAGTGTAAAGTTGTGACCATTTCTGGTGTTGTAAGAATGGAGGTCTCCAGTTTTGGTTTGTGCAGTCTTTACAGATAGAAGTATTGTTTCGAGGATATAGAGAGCTATCACCGTTAATATTTTAAGCTCTCTAAATGCTTCCCTGCAACTATTTCGTGGCCCAAGTCCTGTAAGTGCTCTGATGGCTCTCTTTTGGATAATTAGTATTTTCTGCATGTTCGTTGAAGTCGTTCCTCCCAATACAGTTAGTCCGTATCTGAGGTGTGATTCAAATAGTGAGTGATAGGCTGTTTTGCCAGCATCAATATTGCTAATTTGTTTTAGTGTTCGGACAACATATACACAAGTTCTAAGTTTCTTGCAGAGTTTATCTATGTTGTGCTCCTAGGTTAAATTGTTGTCCAGGATAATTCCTAAATATTTTGTAGTGTTAGCTGTGGCTATTTCTGGGAGACCTTTGAAATGCTTGTGAGTGAGTGTGAAAATTAGGCGCTGTGTCTTACTTTCATTTAGAACTAAGTCATTTATAGTGCAGTATTGCTTTGTAAGCCTGAAAGTTAAAGATGAATGAGCATCCAGATGATCTTTGTTTTTATCAGCAATATTAAGTGCTGTATTATTGGCATACATCACAACTTTGTAGCATCCTTTTAGGTATTTGGTTGTCATTTGTTAAGAGAGTGTACAGCACTGGAACCAGGACAGAGCCTTGGGGCACACCTCTTGTCACTGGTAGAAGGTCGGATTTTTCAAAGTTTAAGATGCCATTGTTCATAGATGAAATTTCAACTAGTTGTTTTCTATCAGTCAGGTAGCTTTCAAACCAGTCTGCTTCTTTGCTGTCAATTCCTAATAGTCGGAGTTTTTGTATTATTATGTCATGTCCTAAGCAATCGAAGGCCTTGCTAAAGTAAAGGAAGATGGTTGTGGTTATGCAGCCATTTTCTACTTTGTCAATAATATTTTCAATCAGCTGTATTAGTGCAGTTGTAGTTGATCTTCCTTTCATAAAGCCGTGTTGGCTTGGGTTAAATAGATGGTTTTGTACCGAGTGCTTTAGTAGCCTTTTTAAGACAACACGCTCTATTATCTTGAGAAGGTGGAAATCAGTGAATTGGGGCGGTAGCTGCTTGGTTCATTGATTTTATAGCCCTGTTTATACTGAGGGTAAAATTTAGAGATTTTTAGGCAGTTTGGGAATATTCCTTGGGAGAGGGACTTATTAATTAAAATGGTGAGAGGGAAAAGGATCTCCTTTTTTGCAGTATTTTATGATATTTGATGAAAACTCATCTTCTCCTGTTGAAAATTTTGGTTTTAATCCATCACTGACTTTGCTGATCTCGTCACAGTTTGCTTTGTAGAAGTGAAATTTTTGTGCTACTGTATCTTGGGCTGTTGTGAATTGGGAGTCTCCTTGTCTGTTGTTAACAAGTGTTTTTTCTGCTAAAGTGGTGAAGAAGCTATTGAGCTTGTTGGCTATTTCTGTTGGTGAGGTGACTTGTTTGTTGGTCTATGGTCATTGAGCAAAGTTGGGGGTTAGTAGAGGGAGATTTTCCCCCGCCGTATGCCCAGATAGCTAGCTACTGTCAGTCCAGAAATTATTTTTGAACCCGAGTTCAAAGGTTGAATATTAAGAAACTAAGAGGCCTGTGAAAAATCCAAGGCACCATTGTTTTGCTTGTTTAATTTTACGTTATGGCATATATGCATTATTATTACATTTTATCACGATGGTTATTCATTCATTCATTATTCATCTCTAAGATGCTGATCGTAGAGATATGGGTGAATATGAGGCGTGAATTCCACCCATCGGGAACCGAGCCTCAGGTATTGGACGGGTCACAGGTGGCGGATGGCGGACGCTCCATCAGATATGGTGGACAACTGTGAATAAGGGGTAACCCGAATAAGCAGTCCCGGACCGAGGCGGCAGCATCACGAGGGTGTGGCGGGGGTGGCCTTTGGCAGGGCCACACTCATTAAAACCCACAAACCTGATGACGTTGCTGTGTCATGGCGAGTAAGTGCCGCCATTAAATAAGCACTGCCCGTACTGCCTTGTACGTTAGGGTTTGGATACCTAAAGGCTAGGAAAAGGTAACTCTGATGTAACACCGAGGTCAGGTTAGGATCTTACAGCTGTAGTGGAAGCCGCTAACCTAGGAGAAGGCGACTCCGAAAACAAACCCCTGGCCCTCCAGGTTGGGGGTTGGGTGTTGGGCTGACAACCCACCCTGGAAAAACAATAGGTTACGTATCACCAACAATATGCCTTGGATAGAATGGATTTACGGAATACGAAAAGGACTCCCCAAAGGACAATGAGAATTGGAACATGGAATGTAAGAACACTGGCGGTTCCTGGAGCAAGCGAAATTCTCTCTAAAGAGTTAAACAAGTATAAAATGGACCTAGTAGCACTACAAGAAACTAGATAGCCACTAGCAGGGAAAATCAACACCAAAGATTATGTGATCTACTACAGTGGATGTGAAGAAACACGATATTACGGAGGTGTGGGTTTTGCAGTAAATAAAAAGATAGCAAGCTCTGTGATATGCTTTCAGGCTGTGAACGAACCTGCAGGCTGTATGTGCAATATTAGAATCAAGGGTTTTTGGCAAGTATTGGGAATTCGATCGCGAATTCCATGGACTGTTTATCGATTTCTCGAAAGCATATGATAGCCTTAATAGGAAGAAAATATGGAAAAAGATGGAAAAGTTTGGTATACCAAAAAAACTTATTAATCTAGCTAAGATGACAGTCGAAGGGTCCAAGTGTAAAGTCAGAATTGAGGGTGAATTGTCTGATGCTTTTGAAGTAATAACAGGAGTTCGACAAGGTGACGGGCTTTCACCTTTGCTGTTTAACATAGCTCTAGAAGATGCCCTTCAAAAAATTAGACATAAAAACTTAGGTGTAACAGTAGGATGTAAAATTAATATATTAGCATTTGCCGACGATGTAACTATTTTAACTGAAACAAAAGAAGGCCTTGAAGAACTAACCAAAATTTTCATTCAAGAGACAGGATGCATGGGTCTAAGAATAAATGATGAGAAAACCAAGTACATGCACTTTGAAAGAGGTGGCCACCCGCTTACAGAAATAAATATAGAAGGACATAGCTTTGAAGAGGTGGAGCAGTTTAAATATCTGGGAGTACTAATATCCAATAAGAATAGTGAGGAATTAGAAATTGTAAACAGAATATATCTAGCCAACAGATGCATGTATGCTTGCAATAAGATCTTGTCGTCAAAGTTACTGTCATGCCGAACAAAAATACGAATATATCAAACGATAATAAGGCCAGTACTTTTATATGGTGCAGAAACCTGGATATTAAATAAAAAAGAAGAGAACAAACTCATCGTGTTTGAAAATCGTGTTCTAAGAAAAATATTTGGTCCAACATTGGAAAATGGAGAATGGAGGCGCAAGCATAACCAAGAGATAAGACAGCAGTACAATGACTGTGACATAATAGCAACCGCAATATCAAGAAGATTGAGATGGACAGGCCATGTATGGCGTAGAGAACAAGGGACGCTACTGAAGGAAGCTGGATTGGGAAGACCAGTGGGAAGAAGACCTTTAGGTAGACCAAAAAGAAGATGGTGGGATGGGGTTAAGACAGACACCGCACCACTTGGAACCACAATGGAGGAGGCAGAAAACAGAGAAAGATGGAGAGAGCTTGTTAGTGAGGCCAAATCCCTTCTTGGGCATCGATGGCCATGGGAGTAAGTAAGTAAGTATGAGGCGTGAATGAGTGTGATGAGTGTAAATGAACAAGTGTAGTCATTGTTACTATCTGAGTTCGACTTAATTCAGAAAGGACTATTTATTAATAGTCCAATAGCCGAACCATGTAGTGTTGGTCTGATTTTCAGCTAACTGACAAGTTTGACACTTAGTTCTCTTCCCTACACACCACCCGAACCTTGACTACCATTCAACATGGACACTCAAGACTACTCTAGTAGTGTCTATATTGATGACAACCATTGATGCCGTGTCGGTATTAAGAGAACCGAGCATGGAACCTACCGCCTACAATCTTCCAAACACTTTGTCCCCAAGTAGCTGATTTAGTAATTTTTATCCTAGTATGAACAAAAAGCACCAAAATTTTAACTAGTTTTCACTGTGCATGAACTTAACTTATTGCATTTATACTGTATTACTTGGTTAAAAATACTGTTTTCTATAAGTTTTATAAATTAGGAATTTTAACTTTTAAGATAAAACATGTCTTTTAAATTTTCTGAAATAACGTTTTCTTAGCTTCTATAAGCATAAAATTCATTACTTGTTCACGTTGTAAATCCTTATGGAATGTGTAGTTACGATAAATTACTTTTATATTCGTAAGTAATTGAATTAGTTTTAAATTGATTTTAATCATATTAGAATAACTTTAAATTTACCAATTTACAATCCAGCATTTTCTTAATCATATAAAAGTAATGTATCCTAACTCTACATCTAGTTACGTTTAAAACAAGCAGTGTCTGGAAGAAATATTTTTGGCTCCACGATAAATCGATTGGCACCGGTCTCAGCCCTAGGAAAATTCTGATATCTGCCTCAGAGGTTCCTAGACGTCCAGTGTTATCAACTTCTAGCAGAAAAACAATATGGAACCATTTTTAATTCTAGCAGAAAGTGTGGTACCAAACTATAGGTACAGTATTTATCTTCTAAATCACATTATACCACTACATATTGGAAGAAACAACATTAAAGGGCTCTGTCCCACTCCCAAATAAAAAATATACTCAAAAACCCAACATTGGCTAATGTAAACTTATATCCAAGTGAGGTGTCAAATTAATTAATAATATGCCATCACATTTTAGAAAAGACTATGTTTATGGGCTCCATTGCCCTAAAAACCCCAATTCATAGTCATATTACTTAAGAATACTGGCGAGGCTGTAGGCCAATCTTCCTCATGAGGCGGCATGCCGAGATCCACAGATGGGACTATAGCAGAGTGCCTTGGTGAGGCCGCAGGCTGAACTTACTCCGTGAGACTGTAGGGTTATTCCACAAAGAGGCCTGTTGTAGAATGTCTTAGCGAAGCCATAGGCCGAGCTACCCCACGAGGCCATAATATCCTACAAGGGAGGATAACAACAAACGATACTCAGGATCCTCTGGGAAATATGGACTGCCTCTTCAGTTTGCAAAATTCACCTGAGCGAAGCTCGGTCTCCCAGTACTTCATATATAAATGCAATTCATTAAGAGGCCGTCCCTAAATTATTTAACGCCTTTAGGGGAGAGGGGGGTTTTTGGCAGCGTTATACACCGTTACGGGGGAGGGTGGGGGTTTTCTACATGGCGTTACCTAACTATTAAGCCTCAACAATTTGTTTTAATTCATTCACAAAATGTTTTTTTTCCAAAAATAAAATATTTTAAAGTTAGTAATATACCCTCCCCCCATTAGAAAGCAAACAAAACAAAATAAAAAATTGACTATCATAAAACATAAAAGGTAAATTGGTAACAGCGTTACATAATTTTTAAGGAGTGATAGGTATTACCGTTACAAGTTCGTTACACAAGAAGGAGCAGGGTGTGAAAAGATTTTAACTTTACGTAATTTAGGGACAGCCCCTAAACGGGGTTTGAGTAATAAGCGTGTAAAGTTAACAACCACTAAAAACTAGTTAAAATTTCGGTACTCTTTTCTTCCAGAATAAAAATAATTAAACTCTATTACAAATTTAATTAATGCATATGTTATCTTGTACACTTAAACGAGGGAAAAATGTTGCGATTGGATTTTTCAAAGTCCTCTAGTTTCTTAGGAATCAACCTTCAAACTCTGGTACTCATTATTTCTGCGCCGACAGTAGTGCGAAGCGGGGATATGGGGGAGGTGGTGGTGGCCAATACACTTAGATCTGCTTAAAGCTGTACATTCTTGTAAAGTATCTAAATATAGCATGTCTTAATATAGAAATCAAACTCGGGATATTTTTACCATGCCCGTAACTGTAGCTAGTTGTGAACGCATCTTTAGTAAGTTTAAGCCCCTAAAAAACTACCTGTGTTCACAAAGAGACTAGTCACGCCTAACAACTTTGACAATTCTCTTCAGTCTCCATTGAGTATAAGGCACGTGCCAGCCTTAGCTTATATGATGTAATCAATGAGTTTGCTTCTCTCAAAGATAGGAGAGTTAAAATGTAAATATCAAAATCAATTTATGCAGTTTCTTGACTTAGATATAACTTTGTGTGCATTTTAATGGGAATATGAATGATTACATGAGTGCAAGATGGGTGTGGATGACCTGTGTAGTCTGGTTACTAACTGAGTTGAACTGTTCCTTAGAAAGGGTAATTTATTAATAGCCAAATTGCTAGGGCAATTAAGGGAACTCCAGCTTTACCTCAAACAGATCATGAGCCTAACTGTCTTTTATTGTGTATAGTTAAATTACGTATTGAAATTTTGTTTATTGTTCTTACAAAGTCCCAATACAATCAAAATATACATTTTGCTCAGAATTAATATATTTTACGCTAAACAATCTGACTCGTGTTTATTTTAAAATGCACGCATGGACCTTGGTGCTAGAAGTTGGACATACGTTTTCAGCCTTCAGATAAAATCTTGAGTTTTATAGTAAATAAAACTTCAGATAAATCTAATGAGAATGACTGGCTTGTTCCCTAGCAGCTTCAAACTAGCTAGTGTTTTTCCTCCCTCGAAGTGTAATGATAGTATAGGAAAAAATAATTTCAGACCAATTCTTGACGTAATGTTTTTTGAAAAGTAATTTAAAAAAATGTTAAAAGTCGACTTGTAAATTATATCATCAGAAATCACTATCTGAGTGCCAGTTTAAGTTAAGGACTGACAAAATAATTCATATATTCTATTTGATACATGCAAATTAATTTATGAAGCTATTTCTACCAATTAAGAGATAATGCTAATTTCCCTTGACTTAAAAAAAAGCATTTGATTCAGTTGATAAAAATAAACGTTGTAAATATTAAACTCATTGGCATCAGGAATATAGTACACTAATAGTTTTAAGAGTTACCTCACTTATAGTTGATGATTTGATTATTCTTGGAGTGCAGATACCTTAAGTCTATGGAGTGTATCAAGGCACTGCTCTAGGCCAAACTCATTATTCAATGAACACGGGTGTTGTTTCTTTAGAATCACAAAAGCCAATTTTAATAATTAACTTTTTATGTTCCTCATGTATCACCAATTCTTGAATCGCAAATCATTTCAATCACCTTGTAATCATAATTTTAACGCTTGTTTTAATGTTAAAAGATCATTTTCTCATTGCACTTAACTGCAATTTACTTATTTTGTTTTGTTTCTGAAATACTAAATCATGTTTTTCATTCATTTATATTTTGAATTTAAAAAAAATTTATAAAGTAAATCATGAGGCTTTCAATAGTCTCATATACTCGTTGATTCAAACAATGATAATTAGCTTAAATTGAAGAATGATTTATGTTGTACAGGTTCAGGAAGCTGTCCAGAATGTGGAGTGCCTCTTAAGAGAAGTAACTTTCGAATTCAGTTATTTGAAGATGCTGTAGTTGAAAAAGAAGTTGATATTCGCAAACGAGTCTTAAGGGACTTTAATAAGAAAGAAGATGATTTTGCAACACTCAGGGAGTATAATGATTACTTAGAAGAAATTGAAACTATAATATTTAATCTTTGTAATAATATAGATGTAGTTGAAACAAACAAAAGAATAGAGCAATATAAAAAAGAAAATAAGGATATTATTCTAAAGAATAAAATTAAAATTGGAAAAGAAGAATTGCAGTTAGAAGAGCTCTTAGAAGAGGAGAGACACTGTGATGAACTGAGAAAAAGAGAGATTGTTAAGGAGGAACAAGAACTGAAGAAAAAGAAATTAAAAGAGAAAGAGGCTTTAATAGATGAATTAATGTTTTCAAATGCAGATGCAAAACATATCATAAGTACATTTGCTCAAAATACACTTGTCTCAAAATCTGAGGAAGAAAGTAAACCACGAATTCAAAAAGCCAGCCAGTTTTCTACAGGTATTAAATTTGGAAGACAGAACCCTGGATTCACAACAATGCCCCAAGTAGAAGAGGCACCTCTTTACGTATATAAACCCCTCAAGCTACACATCGATGGACCAAGACTTCCAGACTGGAGTGAACTGTCAAACGGCTTCATCGAGCACACGAGAGCAGAAGGTACCGATGAGCGTGCAGGTGGGTTTACAGCCAAGTACGCGTGTATGCGTGCACTACAAGATTCATTAGATGGCCTCTTCCTTACACCTAACTCAACCAAGACATAGCAATACTGACCAAACAGTTTGCAAAGAACAATACTTCAATTATTCAACATTGTAAGCAAGAATTTTACTATGTAAAGTGTATTTTATTAGTTATTTGTTTATAATTAAAACAGTTACTTTTAAAAAATCCTACAATCAAAGAAGATTAATTTGTACATATACACTAAATGTTTTTCCCTTAATATCTCCCTCAACATTTCTATCATTTTATCTGTTATAGAAATGTTACTTTTGTCTTGTATAGTTTTATGTTGCTATTTAACAAGTTTCTTAGTTAGTATATTTTTGTTGGTAGAAATACAAAACAAGTGAACATCACACAACAATTTATTACAATACAAGTATAAGATGTTCAAAATATTATGGTGATCGATTTTGGTAAACCACATTTACCTTCTTTAGGCCATAGGGATGATTCCTTTGTGATTTCCTCTGGTCTGAGGAAGATAAACATGGTTTACTGAAATCGATATATTTTGCACATAGCTTACCTGTTACAATCCATTCCAAAAGCCGTGGCAACTAACGGATTAAGAGACCCTTCACTCTGACGACCCCGGCCAGGCAAATGACAACACTGGGGTGTCCAGTAAGCAATTGCTTATTTTATAAATTACAAATTTTAACAAGTTTAAATTATCGAATTTGAAATCTTCGTTAAATTTAAAATAAAACGGCACTAAACACAACATGATTTTGATAATATACACATATCAACGTAATGATTTGTTGACATTTTAAATGCTACTTTTATTTTATAGCTAAACAAGGACTTCGTGATTATAACAAGTTCCACAAGTAAGTAACTGACCTTTACAAATAAAATGAAATTAGTAGAGAGTTTTAATAATAAAAAATTCTTTCACCTTAGATTTTTTACTTGTACTGCAAGCAATTTTTACAGTTAACTGCAAATAAAACCACCCACCCATACACGTACAGTGGTAATAACCCTCCCACCCACCCATACATTACTTAAAAAATTAATAAAAAGAGACTATTACTGTATGGGGGTTAGTAATCTCATACAGCGGTAATGACCCACCCAAACTCCAATATTAAATTACGTATGTTTACATTATTTAATATTGGTTTTAATTATACTAGGTTTTTATTTGTCAGATTTACTAATAAGTGAATAATAAACTTGTTTAAAATCACAAGAATTATGCGTTTATCTTAAGAGAAACCTCTTTGTTCATTAATTGTTACTGTAACAAGACTTCATGTGGTTTGGATTCATTACTACACATTATACAGTATTATCATAATCATGTCATGTTTGGTGTCATTATCCTTTAAATTTCACGAAGATTTCAAATAAGCCATTAAAATGTCTGTTTGATCAAATCAGCAGTTGCTTACTGGACGCCTCAGTGTATAAGTTCTACCTGGCGGCCGGGCCAGCTGCGGTGGTGTGTGAGTAAGGGTCTCCTAATCCGTAAGGTGCCACGGCCGATGGAATGGAGTGTACTTTTTGTAACAATTTGTTATACTGTATCCATTGCCCTAATAGTCTCATAATTAATAAATAGACCTGGGATGGTTTCATGGTCAAGAAACCACTAATAAAGAGAACAACGATGTGGTAATACAACTCAGTGACTATAATTTAGAGCATGATTTAATAATATAAATAATTTAATCTCTTGTAAAGAAGAACTTATATTTGGTTCTAACTTAGACATGTTTCTTTGTTATTTGAAAGTTATTGTTGGTGTTGAAGTGCGCATGAATGGCAAATTTGTTGGAGATTTCCAACGCTTCAAGTGTTTTAAAAAATAAATCCTTCTTTAGAAGTGCTGGAAATCTTAACAAATGAACCAATCATGTTTCCTCAGTTCTTTAGACACTGTTTTACAGACATATTAAAGCAGAGCTCAGGTAAACTAAATTGTTGTCAAAAATCTACTGCAAACTAGTAAAATTAGTTTTTTGCCATAACTAGAGATGATTTATATATTTTATTGTTCAAGGTTTGTATATTTTGACCAGGGGACACCCCTGCACACTATGTGTGCCAATCCCTTTGCTCACTACGCTCATAAGGTAAGCTTGGCCTTTGACCTCATCTGGAAACTCTGTCTTTAGCTTCTTTGTGAAACAGCCTCATGGAGGAGCTCAGCCTTCGTCCTTGCCAGGCTGGCACCCTAATACTACCCCAAACGGCAAAATAATGTCCCACCCGTCCTCCCATTCACGTACAGTGGTACTGGCCCACCCCCCCCCCCATTCACGTACAGTGGTACTGGCCCACCCGCCCTCCCATTCACGTACTGTGGTACTGGCCCACCCACCCTCCCATTCTCGTACAGTGGTACTGGCCCACCCGCCCTCCCATTTACGTACAATGGTACTGACCCACCCACCCTCCCATTCACGTACAGTCATACTGACCCACCCGCCCTCCCATTCACGTACAGTGCTACTGGCCCACCCGCCCTCCCATTCACGTACTGTGGTACTGGCCCACCCACCCTCCCATTCTCGTACAGTGGTACTGGGATCCAGTGGTATTGATCCACCCATATACGTACAGTGGTATTGACCCACCCACCTACCCATACAAGTACAGTGGTATTGATCCACCCCCCACCCATACACGTACAGTGGTATTGACCCACCCATACACGTACAGTGGTATTGACCCACCCATACACGTATAGTAGTATTGACCCACCCGCCCACCCATACACGACACGTACAGTGGTATTGACCCACCCATACACGTACAGTGGTATTGACACCTGCCCACCCATACACGTCCAGTGGTATTGTCCCACCCGCCTACCCATCACAAACAGTCTCATTTGTGAATCTCTGCCTCATGGGGAACCTCTGCCGTTATCAGTTTTTAGGGCAGTGGAGCCCATAAGAATAGTCTTTTCTAAAATCGGATGGTATATTAGGAATTGAGAATGATACATAAGAGTTGGGAAATCTTCTTGTTTCTGTAGTCAATGATAATACTGTGAAGATGAATTAATATTT